>JAWWLR010000148.1:29359468-29375458 GCA_035041075.1 Acraspis erinacei | reverse complement strand
TAAATAGAAGCATAGGGACTTCAGAAAAGTTTATTTATATACAGTCAAATTGTTTATCTATTTATACCCTTTATGTTGAGGTAGGGAGGGGAGGGGAAGGAATCACTTGTATGTGTGCAGGTGTGTTACCTATACATGTATGTTAAAACAGTAAGAAGAAAAAAGTGTGTAATATGCAGCGCCTCCATTTCACCATGTATATATGTTTTAAGCCTGAAGAGAGTCCAAATACAGGACCAAAACGTTGTCATGAGAGAATAAAAATCATCATTATTATGAAAAGACCGGGGAAGGCCTCTAAATTATTCACCTGCAAAAAGCAAAAAACTCGGAACGGTCGCCAATCCAAATTATTTCCTATAATATAACGGAGACCCCCTCGTGGATCGAAGCTTGCAGCGACGTCCGACTCAAAAACCAATTCTAAAAAGTTCGGGCGAACAAATCCCTCTAAACGACCAGGCAAAGTGATTGCCCAGAAAAGTGGAGCTCGAAGAGTATGGCGCCGGTGTCTCCGGTCTTCTTCTCACGAAGTGCGCGGGTGCTCTGAACCGGGTTTCTCTCCGTGTCTCGTCGCGACACGGCGGTCTAATATAGGTAGAATAGAGTGGATTTTCAGAGTTTAAATTGTAGAATCGTAAATTTACTCAGAACAGGGCTTCCTGCAATTTATCTTAGTGTTGAAAAAAGTTAGGTTAGATTTGAGTTTCTCGCGATTTCTAAGACATGGAATCCTAAAATTTATTCCTGTTTTCTTTTTAAAAGGCTAGGTTAGAATTGACGTCCGCGTAATTACGTGTATCGGAGGAAAACATGGACTCCTTTAGTTAATTATTTTTAAATAAATAGGTTGAAATTTATTAATATGGGACTTCATATCGAAGTGTAGTCAATTCTCTCTCTCACCCACGAGAGCTACCCTTCCCCCCGTACTCGTGTTGAATAGGAGCCTCGAGGGTTTTTCGTGAGTCAAGAGTGTGTGACCCACGAACTCGGTTCATTCAGGCGTGACAGGCAGGTGAGTGGCAGTCATCTTGTGGCTAGGTTTCTTACATGGGCCACCCCCGGCCAGGTCGTGTTTAGCGGTAGGCTCGCGAAATTTGGCAAAAATGGTTACAACCTCTATAAATTTTCTCATGTAATCTCTTGTGTTTTATTACGTTTTATATCTTCTCGCCTTGGTGACTCATTAACACAATTCCACCAATATTCCCTCATTCACTGTTGGCTAACTATGTTTAATTTACACCCTCTTCATACGCCTGGCTATTTCGCTTCTAAATGAATTATCGAAGCAATCCAGAATATGTGTCCCGGAGCCGATCCAACAAAAAAGTTTGTACCTAAAAAAATGTTTTGATTATTCAGGAAGAATAGCAAAGATGTACTCTTCGGAAGCTACGACCACGATCGTACACCAACGATCGATCCCGACGCAACCAGAAGTTATACGTCATCCGTCTTGTCACTTTTCACAACACCAAAAGACGATCTATTCGGGAAAATCACTTAGAAAAAACCGAAAGCGAAAGAAATACTGACTTTAAATTAATAATACAAAAAGACTAAATGGTCTGAAACAGCAAACTTGATTTTAATTGGTTCAGTAATGGGCATAACTATACTTTCCAGAACCTTGGTTGACACAGAACCGGCAGGTACAAAGTCCAAGTGATCTTAAAAGAGACATCACGCGACAACCTGTGTACCGACTATGAAAAAAAAGGTGTTGCCCGAATCTCAAAACAGAGTGCAAATTTCAGGAAAAATGAGCACTAGGTGAAGACCGCTCGGTCCACAATCAAACACGAAGGTCATTTAAAGGAAATATAATAAGATAAAATAAATTATTAACAACGGACAGGCCGCATTCTACATTGTTACCCTCTCCTTCAAAGACCGCAGTTTATGTTCTATTTACGTTAATTTTATGGTCAACGTGCTTCATGCTAGTATACAGTCTGCTCAACATTCGTAGATAGCCTCCCCTGTAAATGATAAAAGAATTCATTTTTTTGTCATTACAAGTGTTTTGTTGACGACGATCACTTCATTTCCCTCTTTATTTTTCCGATGAAAAAACGGGGCTATTTTTCGTTCGATAATCGAAGAATTTCTGATTATTCTATTTTTTTATAATATTAATGAATGATTTGGTATATGTTTTGGAACATTTACTGCACTTCTCGATGTTCGTATGTTTTTTCATAGTATGCGTAAGCATTCATTTGTTTTATCACTTCAGCTGTTTTGACGGTGACGTTCACTTCATTCTCCGCTTTATTTTTCCGTTCAAGTGACAAATCAAATGAAAGATTACACATTTTCCCTAATATACTGTAGTAAGTAAGAAACGCAGTAAATGTTCAGAGAACTATACCGAATCCTTAACTGACATTATGAAAACAAATTGGATAATCAGAAAAGGTTCGATTATCGAAAGAAAATGACCCTTGACGCAATTCCACGGAAAAAAGCGGAGAATGAAGTGACCGTCGACGCCAAATTTGTTGAAGTGACAAAACAAATGAATACTTATACTTACTATGAAAAAACATAAGAAAATCGAGAAAAGCTGTAAATGTTCCAAGAAATATACCAAATGCTTGATTTATATTATGAAAATAAATTGAATAATCAGAAAAAGTTGGATTATCGAAAGAAAATGACGCTACAGGAGACCAAATCCACGAAAAAAAAGTGGGGAGAGAAGTGAACGTCGTCGCCAAAACACTTGTAATGATAAAAAAGGAATGTTCACATGTTATACAGGGTTCGATATTATGTTCGAGTACCCTAAGTTACGCCCGGCATACTGCAACCTATACGCTTGAAATTTTCAATTTTTTAAAGTACGTTCTACCCGTACGATTGCTATGAAGCTGCAAGATGTTTTAAAAGAGACTTCGAACATTATTTATAGAGAAAATGGTGGTTGTGCTTCAAAAACATCCCATAAAAAAATTCCATAAATATTAAATGTGTTTTGCAGCACTTCCTGTCAACATATAATTTTTTTCTAATATTTCCCCAATCAAGTCCCATAACATATTTGTTCTCATCAAAATCGGTTTAGCCATTCTCGAGAAATTGATTTTGATTAATTTTCCATATAAACCCCATAACTTTAATAAAAAAATTTCTTTAATTATAATCCTCGGGAAAATTTAATCTTAGATCAATACCAACTTATTCTGTAAATCTAAATTCAATTTAGCTGATTAGCCACTCACATGCTCAATCACACCGGTGTGCAGCTTGGTCTTTTTTTAGCGCCACTGGTGCAATCTCTTAGCGCGCACTGCACTTAAAACAACCAATGTCCACAAAAAGTCGATAACTTGGGGAACCATCCAGTGGAGAGTGCCTGTTGTGAGTTCATGCCTTGGCAAAAAACGCGAGCGCGTTTCTCGTCATTCTGTGATCGATAAGCTCGACATACTAAAGAAATTTTTGTAATCAAAGATTTAAGACTAGGCGCGAAATCTTAAGATATATGTCTTAACAACTCTATTCCTTAATATGAGGAAAGAAAAAGTTTGCCTCTTTGACAAGGACTAATCTTTTACATTTCTGTAATAAATTACGTGCATTTTCTGGTCGAGTAGCTGTTGGCAGAATTTCGCAATCGCCTTTTTCTTTACTTGGGCATTTAGAAGTAAGGCATCTAGATGCAGTAGTTCACTTTTCTCACTTCTTTAGTTAAATTTCAAGCCAATGATCGCATCTGCCTGCTCCGAGGGGCTGTGTACATGAACGATTCTATGCCTACCATCTCGTGTTTGCTGACCTTTTTTAGGAGAGGATCTCTTTCATCAGAGAACTCACGGATATACTAAACGACCAGGGTGGTTCGCAGAATTGAGCCTGCATGGTGATAGATGTACGAAGAACGTGGCTCGAAAAAGGTATAGCTCGCTGCCGAGAGAACCTGCTAATAACAAGGTGCATCTGCAACGTCACAGCGCCCTACTAGCGCGCACTGTCGATGGCCTGGATTTACAACCGAAAAGCTTTTGATTCAACCTCTAAGGGACTGATCATTTGTCTGTCTCAAAGCTTGAAGTTTTAGGCACACATAGTGAGATTCACAGAGACACTATGCACCTTCGGCTCTTATGCAGCATACTTCTGCCACTATCTCGCGCGTTGCGCAATTCTCCTGGAACCTTTGAAGCGACACTAATCATCGCGAGCGTAGGGTCACTCATGTATTTGATGTGGATGAACAGAAGACCTATGCCTCTCGTTCAAAGCAAGTTCAAAGGGCTTTAAAAATCGTCGACGGATAGACAGAAGAGACTGGTATGGACTTCAGTTTTCACAAGTCTCTCTGAAGCAGATACAGGCATCTTCTTCAACAGATTCCGTATTTAAATCTATCAATGTTAAACAAGCATCTGCGGCTAACATGCTTCGAGTCACGGTTCTACTCTACATTTTTGTCCTGGCTCAATTGTCAATGAGCGATCTTACGACCCTAGATATAGCTAAATGTAAGATCATGAATGCGAACAAGAACTTTTATATCAGTTCTTCCGTTCCGCAACTGTAGATTTCTCTACAGCAAGGCTGGCCGTATCTCACAATGGTGAGATTGGTGATCACACAGATGCATACAGGCACAAACTCACATACAGCAGACTCATATGTTCCATTTATTTCGGTTCCCTTGAAATCGAAGCTTAATCGGATCCTGAATGAGCAGTCAAGCACAATTGTGTAGTAGCAAAAAATTAAGCTGGGGCTTGAAACCCGTGCTGAAAGCTGAATGGCACCTACAGTGCGGACGCTGGACCGGGAAATGACAGCGAATTTATTTTTTGACCCGTTCAAAATTGGAAAATTTCTAGATTCTAGCTGTTTAAATTTGAAAGTCTTAATAAGAATTGAAATTAATATAATATTATTTATACCCATAATTTTATTTTTAAATACAAATTTTAATGCTTTTTTAATAAAACATTTTTATTTAAAGGTTTTAGGTCTTCTTTCATATTTTTTTACATTAAATTTAATAAATAAATTTATTAATATATTAATTTGATTAATTTTTCCAACCATTAAGAGATGTAAACGTGCGGTTAAAACTTTTTAAACTATTTTTAACATTTAGGTCGAAATTATTCCATGTTAAGCCATTTAATTGGAAATTTTTTACTTTAGAAAAAGAATATAATATGAACTGAATGGTTTTATATAGAAAGCTTTTTTGAATCTGTAGGATTTCAAAGAACTTATAAGCTTTTAACGTTACAATTTTTATTGTTATATTTAAAAAATGTATATTTTGGGAGTGAAATTTTTCATATTTAATGTATAAATAACAATTAAACACTTATTATTTGATACGAAATTTGAGTAATTTTAAGAGATATTTATATGATTAGAAAAAATTCCAAATTTTTGAAACTGCTAAATATCTCTTGACATTACTCTAATTTTTGATACAAATAATAAGTGTTCTATTGTTATGTATACTTTCAAATTTAAGGATTTTTTCAACAAATTTGCAGGATTTTCTAAAAGTTGCAGGAAAAATTCAATTCATTTTAAAACATATTTAAAAGTTCCAAAGAACTTCAAAAATGATTTTAAATGTGAAAAAATTAAAACCCATTTCCAGATTTCTCAAGATTTCGTAATAAAATTTTGAAGCTTTTCAAGGATGCTTAAACTATTTAAAACAAAAATAATTTAACTTCTAATTTAAGAGCTGTTAGTTTAAAAAAACTATTTTTTACTTTTTAATGTGTCTAGATTAATATTACCTACTTAAAATAATATAATTTTGAAAATTGTTACATGTCCTTGCCTGATTCTTTAACTTAGAGTACTGAAAATATTAAAGTGGTTTTATATTTATGGAACTTAATCTGAATTTTTGAACTATAATTTATAAAAGTTCTAAATTTTTCAGTTCATCTGAATTTGATTTAAAATTGTTCAATGGAAAAGTGTTTAAACTTCAATTTTAAAAGTTTAAAAGTGAAGAGTTCCACTTTGAATGGTTAATTAAACAGAAGCCAGGATAACGTATATTTTCATAATTAATAACACTGATTTAGAATAAAAAATGGCTTGCTTTAATTCACTAACACAAAAATTATAATAAATCTGGATTTACAAAATGTTATAAAAAATTAACTTTAAACGCTGTGCCAAATTGGACTGAATGTAAAGGAAATGATAATAATCAAAATACAATTTAACGCTATGCTGAAAAGAGACTGAATGTAAAAGAAACGATAAATCAGAGTACAGTTAATTAATCGCGAGTTGTGGCTATGTACCTCGTCAAGATGTTAGAACAAAAAAGCGGTCGCTAATGAGTGAGCGCAATCTTTTATAATTTTGCATTCCTCCTCCCTCTCCTGAATTTCTCTTCCGCTCAACACCAGCAATTAAAATTAAATAATTTGATAAGTTTTCAAATTTGTTATAGCATAAGCCGATATCATGTGTTCTTTCTTTCAAGTAATCAAAGTCATTTTAGTCTTTCTTAGTAGACAAACAAAAATAAGTGTGAATTAAAGCAACTTCATCTAAACACGTATTTGATGGTGAAATAAACACCATTGAATTTGAAATTTAAACGTTTTAACAACTTACAGAGCAAGAAACTAAACATATGTGGTGTGCGCCGAAGAAAGGGGGCTTACTCTAAAAAAATTGAAATCGAGGTTTTTACACATTTCCATAGTTTCAGAGTTGCTCTTTTTAATAAAACCACAAAAAAAAAATTCCGAGCGTTATAATTGGTAATAATTGAGTTGTTAGGTATCCGAGAAATCGGGCTTTCGCTCGAGATTTTAAGATCTCGTGAAACACCTCCCACCACTCACCACTGCGTCTCTGCGTCTCATCTATCCTCCGTCCGTGAGCCACGTCCACGAAATATCTCTTTTAGTGGTAATGCAGTGGTGAGTGGAATGGGAAGATTTCGTGAGTCTTCCCTCTCTCGTAAAAGTAGCGTCTATCGGGTCGACTTCGACCGTTCGCCCTGAAAACTCTCACTTTTCAGAGTAAGCCCCCTTTCTTCGGCGCACGTCACATATGATGAAATATTCCTCGAAACTACAATTTGTATTACTCTTACACTATTTTAGAAGTCACACGATTTTATGAATAAACGTATTAGTCGATTCTTATTTTACAATATTTATCCAAATAATTAAAACATTGCTTAAATCTATCCGGACCAATTCTCCCCCTCGTACAGAATTAATTTAATTTTGTACCTCATTGATACCAAGTAGCTTTATTAGTTTACGAGTGGGGCTCAAAAGATCACCTGTGGAAGTATGTACATGGGCTACTCGCACATTTCCGTCTTTGCCTGGATAAATTTTTATAACGGTTTCTTTCTTCCAAACATTGCGCAGACTGTTTAAATCTACGATTAAAACCATATCTCCTATTTCTAAAGGGGCCCATCGTTTCCAAAAACAATCTGCCTAATATTGAGCAATTCTGTACTATTTACGAGGGCAAATAAATTCTGGATCGTATTTTCCCAGTATCTTTTTCCTGAAGATTCTTTATCGTGTGGATCGAAAGAAACATGCGTCAGTGGTCTTGAGTTTACAGGATGTTCTATCTCGCAATAAACGTATCCAAAACTTCTTCGCTAGGCGCTTGATCAAACGGAACAGTTTTCAAAGCCGTTTTTACAGACCGGATCATCCTTTTCCCCACGCCACCCATATACGGTGTGTCGGGAGGGTTGAAATGTCATTCAATTTGTTTCTTTGAAGCAAAATCCCCTATTTTTTTGGAGCCTCGAAAATTTGTAAAGCTACATATGTAAAGGTACGCCTTTTTGAGCAGCTAATCTCTGTATTGCCAACACCGCAGAACTCGAACTCAAACTATGCGCAAGTTCGGTATGAATCGCTCGTGTTGTTAGACAGGTAAAAAAATTTCTTAACTTTTTTCTCTCCTCTGACCTATTTTTACGTACATATGCCCAAACTAATCAATACCGCAGTGACTAAATGGTCTTTTACCGATCGTTAAACGGCCAATGCTGAAATAATTTTGTTGCAATTCATTAAAAACAGCGTTGCTTATGCTTATGTATGATTTATAGACAGTAACTTTAAAATTCATTAAAATTCAAGTAGCAGTTTTGGAGATTTGGTGGGTTATCAAAAAAGTGGTGGTTAAATATTCAGAATACGTATTGCAATTTAATATTCCAATATGATGAAACTAGATTTTAATTCCAGTTTCTATGTAAAGTATACAAAAATTAAATTCGATTCACTATTGTTCTTAGGTTATAATATACAAGAAAAAGCCAAAGATTACTTTCCGAAAATAATATTTTATTCCAAGAAAAGAAAAACGTCTAGAATAGCAAAAACTAAAAATAACGATGATTAACATAAATAACAAGTTTTAATTACATATTTAGATTTTCAAAATGGATGAAATTCAAACCTAATAGTATTTAAATTTAAATGTCTTTAAATTTAGGTATCTCCCAATTTAAAGCAGTTTAATTTGGACTTTTCTAATACATGAATTTCATAACCATGCAATTTCCACTTTTTTAAATATGTTTAATTGGTTTAGTGGCACATTACGCCCACGCCCGCCTATAAACTGACCTTCATAGGCTAAACAATCATATGAAATTTTATCATTGAAATTGTGAATCGAATTCATATTCATAATAAAACCAGATATAATTTCCAGATGAACCAAAGCATGATAGTCGAAATTAACAGTTGAACGGTTCGATGAATTTGCCGCAATCTAAAACACACAGTTCATTATATAATTATTGGTTCAGACTGCAAACATTATGAGAAATTTCAATTCAAATTCTCTATAGTTTAATAATTTATAAACTTGTATATCAAACTTCTAATACCTATTGAATTTATTAAATCTTTCTTCTGAGCTCGCGTAGTCTTTAAGTGCATACTTCAGAGTTCCTTGCCAAGCTTTTACAGCTACATCTTCCCAATCTACTGATGTCAAATCAAAAGGAATCAATTGTTTGTCAGCTTCAGAAAGTTTATTCCACATAGATTGCACCATTTTAGATTCAAATCTCCAGTTCCACAACGAAAAGAACCTTGTGACTTTCAGAAATTTATTTCCTTTTTGGTACACTTTATGAAGCCTAGAAAAGATTTTTTTTTTAACTTTAGGTGAAAATTCCAATTGCTCTGTAATAACTTACATAGGTTTTTTTCCCAAAATCCTCAAGACCACGTCACCCAATATAGCTGGAAAAAAGTGTAGAATGATATGGAAGAAAGTGAATAGTCTATCAGACTTTATGAGAAAAAAGTAAGGATAATAAACAGCCTTTATTGGTATCATGTGAGATACATGCTTGAATGTGATCAGTCTATACTTTTTCCAACTAAGTATATTGCTTTCATTAGCAACGTAGTTATACACTGGTAAATCATCAGGATTTTCTCTAAAAAAGTACAAATATTTAATAAGCATAAAAAGTTTGGTATATTAATCCTAATAAATGTATGTTAAATTTGTAAACTCATTGTAAAAAAGTGCATCTGGTACCTATTTTTGAAAGTATCAGTCTTATATGCTGTTGCAATTAAGGCATTACAGGTCAAATCTGCTGGTACTATATGGAGATTTGCATTTTCATCCACGTTAAATACGCGAATTATACCAATTGCAGCCCCCACCATTGCTTGATTAAACCCTTGAATAGTATCAACCCACCCAGGCAACGGTTCTTTATATGTGGCAAGAGCTATGCAAATAAATTATGTTTTTTATATCAACTGTCATATTGGTTTAAGATATTAGGGCATGTACCACAGTATTAAGTGACCAGCTAGATGGTTTATGTTTGGCCAACTTGAGTTTTTATTTTGTTTAGAATAGTGCATTTTTTATTTTCAACTTGGAATGTAAATAGGAACAGCACATACATTGGGTATGGCTACATCGCGTCAACTTTATTGTATTGATTGTATTTATTGTATAATCGAAAGCCTCATTCTTGTAATATTAAAAAAATTATTTATTGAGTAAACTAAAAAACAACATAAAGTCCTAGACGACCTAGGAAATTTGGATAAACTAAACAAAAATTTGATCTACTAACATTTGAAAGAAATGCTGAGAAAACGTGAAGATTCTGTAATTAAAATTTTTAAGACAAAGTATGAAGGTTAGGAAAGCAAATCGAAGAATGCCTTACGACAGAGCATACACGCGATTTATAGTCTTTTGTTTACAGAAACGATTTTTCGCTTATTTGGTTAACATCAACCTAATTGTTTAATTTAACTTAACCCTAGTACACGCAATGAAATTTGCTTTCGCGGGATATCTTTCAGAGTGAAACTCCGCTTTAAACTCCCACTTCCGATTCAACAAGAATTGAAGAATTGTTTTTCACCTCTTCACCACCTTTCACCTAAAAAACTTCAGCCTCATAAATAAGTTTCTCTGCAGATTGTCTAAAAACTTGGATATCCGGTGGATATATTACAATGCTATCATTGACAAATGTGATCACTCAGTCTCTAAGCATAACAGAAGTTACTGATCGCTGGCAGGTGACGTAAAGACAATGACTGAGCAGAATGCCACCCTACTGAGCCCTTGATATGAAGTCGTCCTTCACTTCGATTTGATGCGGGAATTTTGATTGTTTCTGATCCCAGTACCAGCATAAGTTCAATTCAGAATCAGTCTCCGCTACCAGATTACTTATATCTTCTTATATATTACTTCTTATTACTTATATCTTCGGTCGCCGCAAGAAAAACCAATTTCACCATCAGATTCTTGGACAGAATAAATCTCGTTCAGCGGTAAAAAACTGATCAATATTAAATACTTTGTCTATTCCGAGAGAAACCGCGCTAAATTCAACTGATTGTTCTTTCGTCTGCGTAGAGAATTTGGAGTCTCTTATTGCAAACTCTCTTTCATTATTGGATCATATATCGATTGCTGCTCCAAAGGTTTCTGAGCATACTACGTCTTATATAATAATTTTACGAAATCCCTCTCGATCGCGTACATCATTGTTAGATCTCTCATTCGAAAAACCAGCTATACTGTTGACCTAAGATACCTTAACAGTCTCGACGTCGCGATTTCCAAGTCTTAACTTAATAATGATATGCCCAGTTCGGCGGTAACTATCAGCGGTTTCCTGTGGCTCGGGGAGGCGGTGATTTAGCTATATAAATTCGCCTAGACAGTAAAATCCCAATATAATATCTAATCTTTGTTTTTTAAAACAGGAATTGGAATGTAACTAGAGAAAGGCATCCATTATGTTAAAAGTCCTAGATTTAGGGCAAGTTGTTGATGTATCATGCCCACCAGATCTTGATTTTACACGTGTTTGCGATAATTTCTGGTGCTAACAAACCTGCCCTGAATCGCAATGACAAATCATTCTGTTTCTGAATACAGGACGCCCTTTCTTATCCAAATATTAAATGTCTCATTATCCACTTTATGTTGATTTAGCGTTATGTGCTGCTCGACGTGAATGGCTGTCTGTCTCCAATTTGTTTCTAATTCCTATATGGTTTCTGCCCTGATATTCAATGCCGCCTCTGATGACAAATTTAAGGTTGTGTAGTCAATATTCGGTTTGCAGATGGTGTTGTAAATCGTAACGTATCGCTTGCTAATGAAACAGTCTTGCAACTGTATAACTTGTAACTTACACAGTTTTTCAACATCTACAATGCCTCTGCCCATCTAGGTTGTGGTCGAAAAACCTTTCTAATCGCCAAATTACTTTAGTGCATTCGGTACATCGTCATTTCTACGCGAACGGTTCTGTTTAATACCTCAAAGTCGGTGGGGCACATAGGTATCCAGAGCTTCAGCTTCTGCTTCGGAGTACAATAGATAGAGGCAACAGGAATATGTAGAAAAGTTTTTGAAAATTTCTTTCATACATCTGACTACTCTTGGATGCAGCTCGAGGCAGTCAAGGAGCTTGAAAAGTATCTCATAATTCGTGCAGATAGAGTATTTCATATTTTTTAGAAGACTTGGTTTGGGTCTTATTACAACAAATTATTTGGTATGGTTTCACTGTATTAGTTTTCAGATTAGAGCATTATCGTAGAAATAATCTAAAGCTGGTACGCATAATCTATCATCCCCTACAAACTAACGATACAGCTAAAAAACATCCTCTGGTAGTTATAATAATTTCAGGAAAAATCAATATCTTTGCTTATATTCTTCGCGGGTGAGAACGAATCTGACGCTATCTTACTGGGAGTGTTACCAATAGATTTTCACTCCGAAAAAGTACCCTTACGTCAAGAATGACAAGTTGGTACTGTGCATAATGGCAGGCAATTTCCTCAGGAACTTGTATCCGAATTAAATGCGAAACTAATTCAAGACTACCCTTTAACCTCAATGATACAACACAAACGAGTCAGAAACGTTGCCGAATTGGCAGAAAGAAGCCCAAAGTAGCTGTATTTGGACAAATTTAATGAATTAATTGTTCGACATGGCTGTCGTTGACGGCTGAACAATGATGAAGACGATAATACAATTATGTGAAAACAATATGTAGCATTTCTGTAGCATTTTTCTATAATGCATTACTTTCAAAATGTTCTACCATTTCTATACTTTTAGGACACGCTGTAGTAGAATCCAAAAAATTAAAGTTTCCTAATTTCGATAGAAGATACTGCAACGAAACAGAGAACAGATTTTTATTATTCTTTTAATTGGTAAAAATCCCGAACATAATAAAAAGTTACAGGCGTGAATAGTCTTACTTTTCAAGTAATTTTTCATAACATTTGAATTATTTATGGTTAAAGTTGAATGATTTTTTCAATTATGGTGTATCATTTATACAATCAATTTTATAGTTGTCATATTTAACTTATGATTCAAATTCAAAACGTATTGCAAGCTATCTTATTAAACACTTTTAATTTTTTTATCATTAAAAATATTTAAAAATTTTATATTTAAACTAATGAGAAGAAGAGAAAACAATACTTAATTGGATTTTCTAAAAAGTTACATTATTAGCGTAAAAAATTAACATTAATAAAAGACAACTAAAAGTTGAAATAACTCTTCAAAATCGTGGACGGAAGCTTTTTACTTAGATTTTCTATACTGAATAAAAAACTCTTCTCTCAGACTATACCCGAGAATCAAAAAACTTGCTCGCATTTAGTTTCAGATCTTTGACTGCAAGTTATTTAAGATTTATCAAATGTTGGTGCCCGTTCCATGACTATTTATATACTTTTTTAACGAAAAATTTTTTCCTTGTATATATTTTGAACAATTTCTAAAAATGTTGGCACAATATTGGCATTTTTAAAATGCAGGAGTAAATTTAGTTGTCACTTGGTTGCAGACTTTCGATCCATTTTTGGATACACATTTTTTGGGTTTTTTTTTTAAAGTTAAATTAGGTAGCCTGGCTATGATCATGCCTTTTTCATTTAGTAAATAGATTAGTTTTCTTTGCGTATTTAAAAGAGGCCCAAATAGTACTGTGAAATTCTGTAAAGAAAATTAAATTATGGCCGCTCGCATGGAAATGTTAAATTACCGATAGGGAATCTGAAGATCGAAAATGGCAGATCTTTTGCTTTCTCATTTAGCAATCCTTCAGCAATGGATTTTGTAAATACGTACGTGTTCGGAAAATTTCCCAGTAATCTGTAATAGATAATTTGGATGTTGTTAATGTACAAGCCTTTGTTATAAGTAGATGTCTCATACATTTTAGTGAATGCAACTTCATCCTCCTTTGACAAATTTCTTCGTTTAATTATCTGCACAGTATTGTTAATTTCTTCATGCGACATAGGCAACGAGTATACTTTTTCTTTTATATTTCCATAGATGCATTGACTAAATGCTGTTGATACGTAAACAGCGGCCTGAGGAAAAAGAGGATATAAAAGTTATAATAAAAATGCCATAATATTTGCCATTCCGCTTGATGATCTTATAAAGCATTTTTTTTCTTGAAAAAAGATCCTTCTCTTTTCGCTCCACTGGGAATGGAACCACAGAACTTCTGACTTCCAGTCAGGTGCTTTTCCATTAACATATTAGAGAGATCATAATAAGAACCTTAATTCAAGAAAATAACGATAATTTTTAGCTAGGCGTTAATTTTTTTTTCCTGTAAAACAGATCCTTCTCTTTTCTCTCCACTGTGATTCGATTACCAGTGGAGAAAAAAGAAAAGGGTCTTTTTTTGAAGAAAAAAATTTAGTTTTAAATTTGAAAACATTATTTTCCATCTATTCTGATTAAGACGTTGATCATTTTCCGTTATTGAAGATTCTTGACTTGATCGATATTGTAGATTTTCTGTCTCCGTGGTTTTGGAGGCTTGTCTACTGTTGGTAAAGTACTATTCGCTGATGATATAACAGACTCATTTTATTATAAACCATACTTAGACTTACTTTCAAATTTTTGCATTCCCTGCAAATACTCATTATTTCCATTACGCTGTTAACGTTAATTGGGACAGAATATCTTAGCAGGTCATCGAATCTTGTTGAGGCAGCAGCATGAAATATGATGGATACCTTAAAAATATATTAGTAACTTATAAAATTTTTGATTGCGGTGTGAGAATCTATCGAACATACCTCCTTTGTTATTAATGCTCGATCCTGATCTGATATTCCCAAGCCAGGTTTCATGGCATCTCCACATATAGGTATCAATTTTCGTAAAAAATCTGGATTTATTTTCCGCAAAGGTTCAAACATCTGGAGAATGGTAATATATGTCAATCATTTAATGAAGCTGTAAAAAATATTTTAATAAATAATGAAGAAGTAACTTATTTGAATAATTTGTATTATATCTAATCGTATTACAGGTATGTTCGTAAGTTCATCAAGACGTTCATGAGTTGTTTTGCCTCTCTTGACTCGCATTAAAAGGTAGATATTCCCTATTTCTGGAAAATCTCGTAAAAATTTTTCTACCAGAATCTTTCCCATAAATCCTGTTCCTCCTGTAAATAACCAAAATTACTCCAGGATATTAAAAATTTTATCAATATTTTTGCTCTTTTAGTTACTCTCCGGCTACCTCTGTGAATGAATTTATTGGAGCATTTAAAATTATTAGGAGGTAAATATTCGGTAGACTTCATTTACCTTTTTTAATACAAAATATTCTTCTACGATATATCATTCGACCCTTTGCTTTCACGAAAAATTCCGTTATATGATTTAGTCCTTTATTGTAAATCTTATTGTTTCAAAAGTAGGGATTTCTTATTTCCTTTCATTTGTATATATTTTGAGAGTTTTTCGAAATACAGTGAACCTCCCACCACGGTCCCTGTACGGTCACGTCTGCATCAGTGCTGCGGACTTTTCAATTGACTGCGCAATTGAAGAGAGTTTCGAGGAGGCCGAAGCCCTTGATGGTTTGAATTTAATATTTAACATAATTTCATGAGAATGCAGAGAACATTTTGGATAAAATATTGTACACGCAAAAGAAACTCATAAATATAAGAATAATAATATATTTTTTAGCCTAGAATTTATTTTCTCAGACATTATACGGTGATTGTTTACCGTGTTTTTAAAAATTCTTTATTCGATCTATCATTATCTTATAATTTTTTATAATAAACTCTGCATTTTTTACATTTACTTATATTTAAATCCAGATAAAGCTTTTCATTATTTAAGTTTACTCCCAAGTTTAGGGTTAACCATTTCAATGTATAATGATTGTAAGATTCTGATATAAGAAAATAAAAACGAAGGGTAATACTTTTATATTTCTGACTTACAATTATTGAAAACGCGCTAGCGAATGCATTAATAAAAATGTATAATTACCTGTAATAAATAAATTCTGTCCTTCGTAGAATTTTCGAATTCCTGACATGGCTTCAGTAATCTACCTCAATTTGGGGCAAATTATAAAAACAATATTACGAACCTTCACTTTTTTCAATGCCTATACTAAAATTGAATC
>JAWWLR010000148.1:29288993-29302084 GCA_035041075.1 Acraspis erinacei | reverse complement strand
TAACGGTGACACCGGTAGGTTCAATGCCAGCGCCTCGACGACAATAAGGTAGTACGAAGCCTGCCCAGTTCAGAAGGTTCTGACAGGGACAGACATAGGATCGAGGTGCCTGTGCAAGTTTCGTAGGACAACCACACTGCTGCAAAACCACGGCTTGAGGCATGTGTGGAGTATCATAGTTCGGATATTCGATGGGTAGTGCAATACACTCCTTAATTTTCCTGGGTGTATCGTAATATTGATCGGCCTGTGATTCTAATTGCTCCGAAGTTATACGGTGGACGAAAATGGACTTCGGCACGTCATAATTATTGTAAGCACCAATAGGAAGATTGCTTTGATGACACGATAACTGCTTTTGAGGAAAAATGGATGTCTCTTCTGTATTTGGCAGTGGCATCGGCAGCTTTTTTGTCTTGGGGATACTGGCAGGTTGTGCTGTTGGTTTCGGTGGTCTTCGGGGTAAAACTGCACGGATCGGCGAGGAAAGGCGAACGGATTGAGCCTTTCCTAGGGTTGGCTGTAAGCAGGTGCACTCCATGTATTGAGCAACTGAAAGCACACAATTTATGCAAATTTAAATTGCTTTTCTAAATCGAAATTTAATTAAGGCAAAATTGTAAGAAATCTATTCATTGTAGTGTCTTTGCAAAGGCGCAGAGTAGATGATTTTGTTAATTTCAGTCTCAAAATCATAGAACTTTAAATAGGAATTACTTAGACTAAAAATTGATACTTGGGAGAGCAATTTTAACATTTTTAAATTTTGACTTGCGCTTTGGAATCAACGCCCTGAGAAAAAAAGTCCACATATAATAACGTATTTTCTTTTTTAAATCGGGATGAAAAAACGGCTGGTAGGAGCGAAAAGAAAAATTTCAAACAAAGAGTAAGAAAATGTCACTAGTTTTTGCAACAAGGTCAGCTGATCAAGAAAAGAAAAAATGACACATTTCTTAACATGTTATGGCCGAAAGTGAAAACTTTTTAAATCACCTTTGAAATCATGTAAGATCCCATGCGTTCTTTTGAAAACATTTGAGAATCATTGAAATAATTTCAAATCCTTTGATATAAAAAAATCTTACTTGGCCTTTCGCAATATTTTAAATTTTGTTTAAAAACTCCTGTTAAAGATTTGCATTCGGCATAGGACGATTTTGTCATATCTCCCCCGTTTTTATAGAATCTAGTTGGCTGAAAATGGACCAACGGTGGAGATGGCATCTCTTTGACCCGCACTGCGAAAGCGTAAGCCACTTTCTCGTTCTTAGCTCCTCGTTTTATAAACGATCTTAAAGATCCCATTGGCATTTAATCCAGTACACTTTGTATTTTCAGACCCGTAATTTATGATTTTTTAAAGTAATTTACTCTTAAAATACGAAATTCTGATATATTTAGTATACACGATAAATTGTGGACAGTTAGATTGTAAAATAGCGCTTAACTAAAAATCAGCATTTTCTGGCCACTCGTGTATCTCTATATGTAACCTAATGTATTATATTACTGGAATTAATTTTTTAACTTATAACGAAATTCCAATTATTGGAGATAATACACCAGGAGTCCCCTGGATTCTCCTAATTCTTCTAATTCGCCACCAGTATACTTGACGTTATCTACGATACAATTACCCCCCCCCCCCGTTTTTAAACAATTTGAGTTTCGATCTCATTACTCGAATCATCGGAACCTCTATATTCGTTGACAATACTAGCAGTCTATCATCGGTCCCTAATTCGCCCTACGAAAAGACTACATCTAAAACATAATTAAGGGAGTCTGAGTTTAATATAAAATCTTCATTCCAGTCGAGACACTGGAGAATGGGCTAAGATATTAAAGCTATTCTCAATTTTTCAAAAACACATTCATGAAAGGACTAAATTAAATATTATTAAAATTGTAAAATTAGAAAAACTACTACATGTATTGAAACATATCAATTTGGGGGACATTTTCGGGAACTTTTGAAAGATATACACATTTTCTTATATATTATTAAACTCCTGAAGGGTCGTGCCCTTTTCAGTATACAATACCAACGAACTGCTCTGTCGGTTTCAGTTCTGTCCCTACTCTCCTCTCTATTAACCGAAATTTGGTGAGACTGACGTTATAAGTAGACTCTCCACTTTACGAAGACGAGCTACTTAATTTGGTCATGATTTCGACTCATAAAATACATTTCGTTCGTGTGAATGAGCTTTCGTCACCTAAAATTTGTTGATAAATAACAAATATTTAAATCACGCTCCTGCTTAAAAAATCAACGGATATTTATTTTCAGAAGTAACTTGTTCTCCATTTGTTTCTTGTTAGGTTATTATAGGAAACAAATGAAGACCACGGCCATTAGCGAGATGAGTTTCAAATTTCATCCGCTAGATGGCAATGCACTAAAAATTCTCAAAAGTATAAACATAAATCTACGGTATAAGACAAGCACTAATCATCCTTATATTTTACTATGAAATTGGATTTCAAAACGTTGTCCCTTTGTAGGTTTATTATATGATTTTTCATTTATATTTTCGAAAGTTGAGTAATAGCCACGGCAAAAAAATATCGCTATATATTTTACTTTTATTGTAGCTCGGATGTTTCAACTTATGCAATCAAATGATTAATTTAAAGATAAAATAGCATTTGAAACAAAAAAGAGTTTTCGAACTTCAGCAACCATACCTACCTTTGTTTATTTCTCAACCCAGTTTTTTACTGGCTATGGCCTCAAAAAAAGGTGAAAATAATTCAAGAAAATGGACTACAAAAGGCTTCAATCCTTTCAAGAAGTAGAATAATAACAAGACTACTACTGCACTACTTGAAGAACTGAAAATTTGTGTTCAGGTAGGAAAGAGCTCTGTAACCTGCAAGAACTACCAGCATCACATTTAGATGACACCTATCAGCCTCGTAATGGTGTTCTTGAGGATGAAAACGTTGCTGATGTTGAAACTAATGATATCATCATATCAAATGAAGAAATCATGTCAAATGATGATGAAGATCCAGACTTCTCCTAAAGGAAATTTGAGATGAATGTTGTGCCAGGCAATGACAAATATTATGAGGACGCTTTGGCAGTTCTAGATCAAATTAAAGAGAAGTTTAAATCATCCAGAAGCAGAGCTGAGAAAATTCAAATTCTCACACTCGCCCCAAAGTCTTGGAGTTGCATACAACTAATCGTCGAATTCGATACATCAGAACGTCAAATTAAAAATTCGAAGAAGCTAGTTGCTAACCATAGGATATTAACTCTGTCTACGCTAAAAATAGGAAGACCTTTGAGTTTTGAAACTGAAGATCTCGTATCCAAATTTTATGAGTGTGACGGCATGAGTCGCTTAATGTCTGAAATGAAGGATTATATATCTTTTCGAGTAAGTAACAATTAACTTCTGTTTCAGAAAATATTGTTTTTGTGCAATTTAAATGAATGGTATTCAGAATTCCAATCAGAATATGACGAGATTAAAATAGACTTCATGAAATTCACACAACTCAGACCGATACATTGAGTTTTGGCAGGGAGTAGCGGTGCCCACACAGTATGCGTTTGTGTTGACCATGAAAGCGTGAAGTTTAATGCTAAAAGAAAGAAACATGCAATATTTAGCGAACGATCCAGAGGTAACTTTAATTGGTTACCTCGAATGTTTAAAGTTAACTATGTGCCCTGATGCGAGAAGTTTTTGTCAATTAGGAGAATGCAAAGATTGGTCCGGTATTACTTAAATGAAAGACAATTTGATTCAAGCTTTTAATGAGGATTTGGAAGAAATCAAATGTGATTCTTAGCTGCAGACCGACAGATGCACTTTAAAGATGCTGATCATGAATCTCGATGAATTTGTGAATGAGCGTTGTGAAGCGTTGCTAAAGCTAAGAACCCATCATTTTCTGGCTACAGAGCAGTCATTTTCCAAAATCTTAAGATAACTTTCAATATTGGTTAATTCGTTATCTCATTTGATTTCAATGAGAACTTTAAGTTTGCTCTTCAAAACTCCGCTCAAGGATTTCACTGGAATAATGAGCAGGCTACAATATCCACAGTAGTTATTTACTATGTAAAAGATGGAGAACTTAAGCATAAAATAATGGTAATCTTATCGAACAATTTCAATCATGACACTGTTGTCGCTTATGAGTACCAGAAGATAATTTCGAATTATCTTAAGGCGAATTTTGCCGTACAAAAGGTGTACTACGTATCAGACGGACCAAGTTAGCATTTTAATAAGAAGAGCAATTTTGCTAATATCCTAGCTCACAAGACAGATGTCGGAATTCCAGCTCAGTGGTACTACCATCCTACTGCTCATGGAAAGGGAGCATGTGATGGCATAGTGGCGAATGTTAAACAAAATTCAACATGGTTTAGCCTACAATGTTCCGCTGAAGATCGCATCCTAGATGCTTCATCCCTATTTCAGTGGGCAAAGAAGTACTGTAAGGAAGCTGAAATTATTTTTAGTAGCAAAGAAAATCACAAGAGAAGAAACGTAACTGAGGGGAAAAAGTAAAAACTACTGTCAGTAAAATAACAAAAGGCGGAAATAAAAAAAAATAAAATGAAAAACGTAATGAAGGCTTTTAGATAGTGGAAGTCTAAACCCTGTAAAATGAAGAGAGAGATCAAATACCATAAGGGCCCCACGGTGCGCAGTGGGGCGTGAGAGCCAGCGTCATGAGCGCACCGCAGTACTCAAAGCTTATTTTCATATATTAAAAATTTGAATCCGACTTTCTAATTTACACAATCTTATAAGAAAAGACATAAGCTTTCTTTTAAGTCCAAAAAATGCCTTAATTAAAAAAAGTCAAATTTATTTTTCATTTTCATTTTTGAAGGTCAAATATATATATTTTTAAATGCATTGGTCCAATCGAAAGGGTTTAAAAAATCTATCGAAACTGTACGAGGCAACAAATTTTTAATAGCTATTAGAAGAGTGAAAAATCGCCAAAAGGGACGAAATTCAGTCAAATCCCAAAAATTGCACCCCGTCCCCCTAGGTCAATACTTATCCGAAAGACAAAATTTTTACCCCATAAGCTACTATCCAATAGCAAAACCCTTTGCCTAAGTTTAACTCAGATCGGACAACTTTCACTTTCTAACTGGGTCAGTTTTGTGTGTGACTGTGTGTGTGTAAAAACCGAGAAAAAATTGTTTTCGAAATATATTTGAATTTATAGTTTTTCTAAATTCTAGAACACATGAACCATATTTTTTATATATGTTTGTTTGCAACCACCGTGTTATGAGCCCGTAAAGCCCCCTGAAAATGAAGTTCTGCGAACCCTGCTGATCTGAAATCAATATGAACGAAATGATTTACAATATTTTTTTAATACATAGGTTTTAAATTTCTCATCTCATCTCTTCGACATATTTCCCCCCTATTATATCCAGAAGGTCGAAGAATTTCGGCAATCCTTAAAAAAGATGTTTAGAATTTATAATTTACCAGCGCCAAATAATTGTTGTCCAGTCGGACAAGAAAGTCCGGACAAGAAAGTCGGATAAGAAATACTTTTGAACTGCCCAGTATAAATCGGATTTTTTTCGAATAAAACTTTGGTTCGGGAAAAAACCGATATGATTCGAATGATGAACATGTCTAAAACACCCCTGAACCCTTTATAACGCCTCGTACACTTTCCTTTTTCGCTTTTCTCATATGAACTCCTTGATCGCCGGCTAGGACTGAGTGAGTCATTCTTACCCCGAAAGGAATTTGTCTTAATGGTATAATAATAATAATAATAATAATAATAATTTGGAAAAAAGTTTTCTCTCATGCCATTAGTATTATTGAATGTCCCTCAGCGTGCGGATATCTTGGATTTCTCCCACTGAGTCAGAAACGGCCAATACTATTATACAGGAGTTCTGATGCTCTTTTCGAGCGGCGCATCAACACTGTTGTATAAAGTATTTTAATGACAGTTTTCAGGAAAGGTAATCTCACCATCGCGTTAAAGCTTAATTTAAACGATTTATTTTTAGTAGTACTTGGAGCAAGAGAAACTCATAATATGCTGGAAAATACTGAGTACAACTGCAACAAATTTCAAAAATTTCAAAAATGATCAAAATATTGTGTAATTTCTAAAATCATAAGAATTTGAAAAATCATCAAAATATTTGGTAATTTCTGGTATTCTGAAGTTTTTTAAAACATTTTTTTAATATAAATGCCGCAAAAAATATTATATGCAATGTACACGTACACTTTTTTGGCTCGAGTTATATTTTCAGAAGGAGCAGTTGGCTTGCTTGCTGGTCACCTTCAGCTCTGTGTATTGCTCCCCCGCGACTATTTCAACATCATCTTTTTCTTAAAATTTAAGTTTTACTAACCTGCCTCGTAAGCTACTATCTAGTTAGTGTCTTTTTAATTTTTTTAAACATACCCATGCCAGGCCATTGCGACCCCATTCCAGAAAAGAGGTACCAAACCTGTCGCTTGCTACCAGAGCTGTACTGGATTTCTCGAAGTTTAGATTCCACTAACCAATGGGATGGTATCAACGAGTAACCTCGATATAAGTGTGAAGGATCTGTTTCTTCAAAAACATCACTCAACAGTTGAAGCATCTCAACATGCGGAGGTGCTCTTTCCACCTAAAAGGAAACAATATTTGTCTGCTGGTTGTCTAAGAATTCTTACAATTTTAATTTCTCCTAAATGTGACATGAGTTACTTTCAAATTAATTTTTGAATACAACATTATTTTAACTCGTTAATTGGTAGATTAATAATTCAAGAGATTAAAATATACTAACGGCTTCAAGCATAGCAGCAACAGCATCTTCATTAGGACCCGAAACCATAATTAATCGTGGAAGATCATCATCTAGTGGTCCGTTATTTTTTTTCTCTGTCTGATACGATTTTAGAATAACGGATGCAAAACCACCAGATATACTTGTGTTATTAATTGCCACGTAGTCGCCTTTCCAAAGAGTTGGTTTAGTAACAACCTTTACACGTCCTTCTTTAAGAGCAGGAATTTGTTCAGAAGGATTTTCATAATGCAGGTTTGGAGGAATATGACCAGAATTCATCATCGTGATTACCTGGGGAAAATATAATATAGGATAGCAATTATCAGATGTTCAATAATTGAAAATAACATAAAAGATATAAAAGTGCAAATACATCAAATAAAATTACATTTTTAATTAAGCCTGTACAGCACACGTAGAAAAAATGTGTCATTCGACTAACCTTGACAATTGCAATAAGAGTGTTAGGTGCAGAGCATGAGCCAACATTTGACTTCACAGATCCAATAAGAAGAGGTATTTTACGACCTTCATTATACACTTTGTCAATAGCATTGACCTCTTCGGCATCAGCTTCTTTGATTGCCATCCCATCAGCTTCAACGAAAGACACGTCTTTTCCGGAAATTCCACTATCCTTGAGAGTCATTTTCATGACTTCTGTTTGAAAGTCGCAGGTTGGAAGCAAAACAGAATTCCGATCATATGAAGGTCCAATCATTGATCGCACGCCCTTTACCTCTGCATAAATTCGTTTTGCATCACGAGCTCTTTGTAGATATAAAACTACAAACGCCTCACTTCGAGTATATCCATTAGCTGCATCGTCGAAAGACCGAGTTACACCATCCGGAGACAGTAGGCCTAAAATAAATATTTTAAATATATAATAATTATTAAAAGGAAATAACGTAATCGATTTTGTTATATTGGTACGAAATTGCCCCACTTGAGTGTAACACCTTTACCTAAATTAAAAAACTGCAAAGATAATTCGGGAGAAAGAACGGTATTGCCCGAGCAAATGATTGCACTATCCACGTTGCCACTTTTAATTAATTTAAATGCTTCTTCTAAACCCGTGGCACTTCCAATATCGAAACTGTCAATGGTGGCGCTTGGTCCATTGACACCCAGAAAAAAAGAAATACGGTTTGAAATCATAGTCTTCGCTACGCCAATTAGAGTCAATTTACACATCTAAAAATCGTAAATAACATTTGAAGTATCAGTGAAATATCACTTTGTCGAATCGTTTAAAGCAATCTTAAAATTATTTAAAAATTATAGAGCTGCTTTTGGACAAAGACGCAGAGAATCACATAAAAAATCTGGGCTCATTTTGAATCGAACATTAACCCAAAATTAAGATGCATAATTTTTGTAATCAAATAATACTATAACGTGAATTAAAAGAATTTATAAAAACGCAACATAATAATGTGAAGGTATAAGAATATCTTACTTGCATTCCTGTCTGCAACGCAAGATCTTTTTCCGCTTCCGATATACTGCATGCTGCAAAAACGGCACATTTTGCCCCTTTTATTTTCCGAGGATTGTTTCCAGAATCAGCAATAGCTTCATAAGCACACTCCAGTAAAATTCTTGAAACAGGGTCCATTGCATCTGCTAATTGCTGATTAACACCAAATAAAATTGCATCGAATTTGTTTAAATCTTTGATTTTGCCAATTCTCTCTGGAATCTTTGGATGACCTGCAGAAATGATAATTATCTCATTTCTTTTATTGCGCAGCTGACAGTTCAACTTAATACTTCAAGTTAGAAAAAGTTTTGAAAAAAATTATATTTTAAAGATAATGCTTTCAAAATATGCACAAAAGAAATAAAAACATGTTAAATTTAATTTCGTGAGTTATAACAATAATTGTCGGAAGAATTTATTTCTTGACTACTTTTTAACTCTAAGTTCGTGAAAAGTGAGGCAATTAGCTGTTCAAAAAAATGTCCTCTACCTATAATTATCGGTGTTATTTTATTATTACTTTTAAAATCAAAAATTCTCTGCGTCTAATTAATTGAACTTTTTTTTAGGACAAATTATAAGAATTATGAATTGTTGATATAAATTCCTGCGAAAAGGTGTGTTTGTTTATACAAAATATATTATAATCTATATTTTCTCCAAAAGAAATAGGTAGATAGTTAAAATTTAAAAAAAAAGATCGATTATCTG
This sequence comes from Acraspis erinacei, assembly GCA_035041075.1. Lineage (NCBI taxonomy): Eukaryota > Metazoa > Arthropoda > Insecta > Hymenoptera > Cynipidae > Acraspis > Acraspis erinacei. The sequence continues at coordinate 29,293,070 of JAWWLR010000148.1, read as the reverse complement.
AAGGCCAGATTTGTGAAAGTGAGCGATCTAAAATCCGCCATTTGTAGATTTCCTTTACGATGCTAAAGAATTATAGAGTACAATATAATATTTATATTATTTTTAGTTCTATATGATATTTATTTAAGACTACAGAATCTGATCTTTATAATTTTTCATAATTAGTGAAATGGTAAAAGTGTATCTTTTTGACTTACCCAGTGACCATCGAGGATCATCATTCGTAACGCAGTCCACCATATTTAAGATATTTTCTTGAAAAATCTGGACATTTTCACTGTTTGGGAATTTTCCTGAAATCCCGGTAATAACTACTTCATCTCCCTTCATTGTAGAAGAATCCATTTTTGAAAAATAAAGAAATAATTTACGCGAAAATGCCCGCGTATGTAATTCAGTTGAATTATGTTACAAACTGTTCAACCAACAAGTGACAGTAATATATGGAATGGCATATGATTTTCTAGACGTTCCTTTTTCCTTATATACGTTAGTCCCAGTGGGGGTAGCTTTGTCTATGTGTTTGAATATTCATGATATTTGTGTCGTACTTTTAAAAAACTATTATATCTACATTTTTCGCGAGGTCTGCTAACCTCGATGCCGCAACGCAAAGGTGATCTTTACGACTAAAAGTAGATAGAGCCTTTTTTCAAAAGTAGGGCAGATTTATAGATTATTCTACTAGTTATTTAGGTTATTTGATGTGAAAATAGTCAAATACGATATTTAGTATTTGCATTTTATCAATAATTTCATGAAACAGAATCAACCAATTTCTGAAAGCTCGTACCTTTGATTACAATTATTAAATTAAATTACGTTAACTTTGACTTTTGTTGTTTTCAGATACCATTGCGTTCCGAATTAGTATTCGCAATATTATGTGTAAATGTCTGAATTTCCAGTTTGTAGATTCGAGTGGGAATTGATACTATGACCCATATCTGCTGACCGATATTATTAGCAAAAAATTTCAACGTGAAGTCTGTGGAAGCATATTCGCGGACAAATTAAAGAATTCTATTATTTAATTCAATTTTCTGATAAAAGAACTTTAAAAACATCTAAGACATTTATAAAAAAAAACATTAAAAAAATTGTAAATAATAAAACTGAAAACTCAAAAATTGGGATGATACTATCAAAAAAGCAACCGTAATGGAAAAGAAATAAAATATAAATAAATATGCAAAGGTAAATGAATTACGAAGACAACATTTTTCAAAACACAAAATTTAATCACATCGAGAACGGTTTATGCTTCTCTTACAAGTATAGCATTTTTAAAAACGTTCCTGGTGTAGTTAATGTTGTTAAGTTAGGACATTTTTGCTTAGTAATTTAATCATTTATTCCGAAGACTTATGTATTTTAAATCAATGATTTTTTTATTTTATATTTTTTTGTTTGATTGATTTCTTATACATTTTTTGTTGCATTTTGCAATGTATTAAATACGATTTATAAAAGCATTGTTTTATTTATATATTTGTGAAGAGTGAAAATAGCGTGGGCATTTTAAATTTTGAATTTTTTATTTATTTAGTTTTTAAACTTGTTCAGTTTTTCAATTCAGGAACTTTTTTATTATTTATGGAATTTAAAAGAACCTAAAAAGTAAGAGGTTAAAGAAAAAATGTTTTCAATTTTCTAGTGTTTCCCTTTATGTTAACTTTTTAATCTCTAATGCGAAAGGTGATTTCATTTTAAAATACTTTTTTGGACATCTGTACTTTTATTTTATAGAATGTATAAAACCAGATGTTTTTAAAATATTGTTTTAATTATTCTAAATGTTCTTCAGTTTGAATTCAGTTATTAATTAAAATATTATTTTAATTTTTCTTATTTGTTTTATAATATTTTTTTACATCATTTCGTATTGTTTATTGACTAATGTAAACTAATTTTATGTTTAGCTAGGTATATATAGATATTTATACAACAAGCATCTCACGAGGTTGAGAGCTCCTAAGTGAAAATTTATTTTTTTAAATTAGAACTTGGAACAGCTCCGTAAATAGACTAGAGCGATGTGCAACAGGGCAAACAGAACTCTATTACCTTTAGAATGGAACATCTATAAGACGTCACAGTATGGATACAATGAAAATACAAGAATTTACAAAAAGGAAGATAGGAGCGGCTTACACTAGAAATTTAAAAAAAAATCAGGACATAGCGAGGCTCAGTTTACCAAGGACGAAGAAACAACGCTGAATCACCTGATTCAAATTTACTTCCCGGATTTTCAGTCATCTCAAACCGACCGATAAGTGGAAGACGGGGCCCGAAAGAGGAAGAAGGCCGACTGGAATTTCGGAGCCAAAGTCGTTGTTATCAAGAAGGTCGCTTGGGCTGTTGGCTGATCAGTTTAACCTCCTTCATCCTAAAGACGCTTAGAAGCTGGACGAGAGTTAGATTAGGGATGAGGTTCTTTTAGCCTCCCCGCTTGATAGAAAGCAAGACTCCTTTTCGGAAACCTTAACGGGTCGTACAAGGTCAGCGCTGCCCCTTGTAGAGCTCTGGTGCGACAGCTCAGATCTCTGGGTAATTCCGGGAAAGACCAGCCTGGTCATTTTCACTGGATAGTACAAAGCGAACTGAGCTGGGCTAAGTATCTTAAGACCCAATGCAGGAAGTTTAGCATGACATTTTGGATGTACAAAAAATATTTAGGTATTACGTGGGGTCTAGGGCCTGAAATACTTGCATGGTTCTACCTTTCTGTCCTGAAACCAATGCTTCTATATGCCACTATGTTATGTTGGACAAGTTATTTTAAAATCGGCATACCCTCCACAACTCTCATATTCAGGGACTAGATTTGTATTACAATGTATGATGAATTCAATGATAATATCGACCTTTGTCGTTAAATTCAAATATAAGTTCACGGATTCACTGGTGATATGACCTAGCATCGAAAATAGACCAAATTAAATGGAAAATTGTCATAAATAATCGCCTTCTTCTAAGTCAATGTATACGATTACTACTTTTTCATTCGATTCAGGCCGCTTCAATATTATTTATTTCCTTTCCAGATTTCGTTTTATTACTATGAGCGATGTATATACATTGGAAAATTTTTAATTTTTTTGTACAATTTCTAATGTAATACAACGTCTGGCTTATGTTATCCGCATGCTATCGGTCTGGCGATTGAATAATAATAAAATTAGGACATCAATACTCGATCCTAGAGGAAAATTTACTCTTATATTATCACTTAAATATTTGAATTTTTTAACTACCTCTGGTACACAAGCGCCTGACGGGGGGCGTCTTGCAATTATGTGTTTCGAAAATGAGATGCGTTTAAGGCTTTAAGAGGAAATCTTCAATTCCAAAAGGTACATTCTTATGGGATAATTGAAATCATTCTTGTTCCTCTAAATCATGTCTCATATGCAATCTGTCTTACATACATTCTGATGTAAAATTTCTTTCTAATAACTGAAATACGTTATCAAACTTGTAACAAGGTTCAAAAGAAAATAATTGGTTTTGCATACAAGCTTTATTTGATTATTTTCGTCTTGCATTTGTGAAGATATACCTCCAAAAAGTGAAATTTTTGCGTCCAATGCACCTTAAACTTCGAAATCTAAAGGCTAGTTTTCCGAAATTCTGAAGTCCAATATAGCCGCTGAAAGCTAATTTTATTGTTCTATTCCTGATTTTCCGTATTGCAGGAATATTTTTACAAAAATTTTCATACTTACACACACACACACACACACATATATACCCAATCCCAGCGAAATCGGGGTAAAATTTCAGCCATAACCACGTCTCACGACCGCTAGATAGGTGGTTATAGTCTGTGACGGAATCAATATGATGACCCGGCAAAAGTCTCGCGCACCATAAGGACACTAAACGACCCAAGGACGACCGCCGTCGGCATTTTCCCCGCAAGTGTTTTCGCAAATTGTTCACACGCAGGGATGCTTTTCAGGCTATTGACTAGTGAAAGCTTGGCACCTCCAACAGCGCCGATGATAAGGACGATTAATTTAACAGAATATTCCGGGTACAATCGTCGCAACTCCCTTACAAGGTCTCTAT
>JAWWLR010000148.1:29229291-29240586 GCA_035041075.1 Acraspis erinacei | reverse complement strand
CATTTTATTACAATTTGTTGCGATATGGGGGAGGGGTTCCTTCACTCATGTAGGCACTATTCGCAAAATAAATAAAGTAAATTTTGCAAATTTTAGTTATAAATTTTGCAAATTTTATTTATAAATTTTTTTTGGTAGAAAATGCAACTATTTTGTTCAAGACACATCTTTTTGGGTAAAAATGCAACTATTTTCCTGGAACAGTTCGTATTTTGTTGCTGATATTGCAACTGAAATCTTTTTTGGATGAAAAATATTTTTTCTGCAAATTTGTCTTTTTAATTTCAAAATTTAATATTTTTAATAGAAATATTGCAACTTTCTTGGATAAAATTGCGACTGTGTTGTTCTAAATTCAACTATTTCCTATAAAATGTACTTTTTCTTTAATTAGTATTTTTGTGTTGAAAAGTAAATTAAACTCTTTTTGGATGAAAATTCAACTCTTTTTTTTTGAAAATTTTTCGTTTTGATTTAGAAATTCACCTGTATTTATAGAATTTTTATTTTTTAGAAAAAAATGCAACTGTTTCATTGAAAATTGAATAATCTTATTAAAAGTTCCTACTTTTTGGTTAAAAATTTGAATATCTAGCAAAAAATTCGCTTATTGTTTACAATTCTTATTTTGATGTAATATAATCTTTTTTGTATGCAAATTTAACTATTTTTTAATTCATCTGTTTCAGAAGAAATTTCATCCTTCTTGAATAAATTTTTATTTGAAGGATAACATTTCTTCTGAAACAGATGAATTAAAAAAACTTAAGCAAAATAGTTAAATTAAAAGTTTTATTTTTTTTTTTATTTTAAAATTCAACTGATTTAGCAGAAATTAAATCTTTCTTAGATAAAAATACAACTGTTTGTTTGAAATTTTTTTTAATTAAAAATCAATCTGTTTTAAGAGAAATTTCATCAAGAATTTAACTGTTTTAGTACAAATTTCGTCTTTGTTGGACAAAAAGGCAACTATTTGGTAGATTTTTGCAGAAATTTATTCTTTGTTAAAAAATTCATATTTTGCTGTTGAAAAGTCAACTGGAATCTTTTTTTGATAAAAATTCAACTATTTAACAAAAAATTTTATTAAATAAAAATTCTACTATTTGAAGAGAAATTTCATCTTTATGTATAAAAATGCATCTTTTTGGTAGAGGATTCGACCAGTTTGTTAAAAAGTAAATTTTAAGTTAAAAATTCGTCGATTAAAAATTAAATTTTGTTCGTACAAACTTATACTTTGTTAAAAAGTTCATATTTTGATATTGAAAAGTCAACTGGAATCTTTTTTGGATGAAAATTCAAACTTTTTTTAAAATTAAAAATGAATCCATTTGGTAGAGAATTTAACAATTTTGTTAAAAAGTAATTTTTACGTTAAAAAATCTTCTTTTTGGATTAAAAAATCAATTTTTATCACAGAAACTTATTTCTTGTTTTAACATTCATTTTTTTATCTTGAACTTCCTGTTTAAAAATTATTCTTCTTTGCTTGAGTATTCAACTATTTTGTTTGAAAGATTTGATTCATTAAGAAATTTTTTTTTTTAATTTATATTTTTAGTTGAAAATTCTCCTTTTTGGGGAAAAATAATATTCATGGTTTGAAATATAATTGTTGAGTTTAAATGAATCAATTTCGTGGAAAATTAATTTTTTACTGATAAGTCATATTTTTGGTTTGAAAATGCAATTCTTCTAGAGAAAATTCGTCTTTCGGTTTGAACGTTCAACAATTTGAATAACCTTTCACTTCTTTCTTTATTGAGAAATCTTTATTTGCTGAAAATTTTTCATTTTGGTTTAAATAATTCGTCTTTCTTGATTAAAAATTAAATTTGTTCTTAAAAACTTATTTTTTGATCAAAAATTAAAATTTTGATCTTGAAAAGTAAACTGGTCTCTTTTTTGCATGAAAATTCAACTCTATTTTTAAAATTTTGATTTTGTTTTAAAATTTTTTGTTTTCAGAGAAATTTCATCTTTTTGGATACAAAGAATCAATTCTTTTCGTAGAAAATTTTCATTTCATTTTTTTAATGAAAATGAAACTTTTCATTTAAAGATTATTATTCTTTGCTTGAGTATTCAACTGTTTTGCTTAAAAGATTTGGTAGAATCACTTTGTTAAGAAATCATTATTTAAAGATTTATATGTTTAGTTGAAAATTCTCCTTTTTCGGGAAAAGAATAATTTACTTGGTTTGAAATTTAATTTTTTTGTTAAAAATGACTCAATTTCGTGGAAAATTAATTTTTTGCAGAAAAGTCGTATTTTTTGTTTGGAAATTCAATTTTCCAAGAGAAAACTCTTCTGTTAGATTGAAGGGTCAACAATTTAGATGCACTGTTATTTCTTTCTTCAGTGAGAACTGAGAATTCGACTATTTTTTTTTATTTATCTTTTTAATTTAAAACTTCATCTGTTATAGTAAAAATGTCATTTTTTGTATGAAAATGAACTTTTTGGTTGAAGATTTATACTATAATATTATTATGTCATATATTATTTTTTATTTATTGTTGAATATTTGTATTCTTAATCATTTTTATGGTAATTTTTGTGTCTACTGATCTAGAATCCTAGAAACCTTATTTTTAGTTTTTTGTCGAAATTTTAAATTCCTTCCCTCTTTTTCAGCGTAATAATTTTTACCCCCTCTCCCCAAGCACCCCATCTAACCAATGAAAATGAATTTACAAAAAAAAACGTAATAATTGAAATTTTAACTGAAGAATAATTTCCATTTAAATTTAAAAAAATAAAAACAGAGGAATTGAACCAAAAAGGACGAATACTTAAATCCTCAACAAAGAAAGATATTTCAGTCAATAAGGAAAAAAAATTTCTTCCAAATTATAACATTTTTAACTAAGAATATTATTTTTGCAATATACAGTAACGATTTCTCAACAAAATACATAATTTTAAACCAAATAGTCGATTTTTCCACCAAGATGTTTAATTTTCTACAAAAAATAACGAAATTTCAACCAAATAGTTAAATTGTGAAAGTAAAGTGGAATATTAAATGTTCATTTAAAAAAATAAATTTTCAATCAAAGAAACGAATCTCCTATAAAACAGAATTTTCTATCAAACTGGTAAATTTTCAAGATAAAAGACGAATTTTCTGTACACAAAATTTGTATTTGCTATCCGAAAAATATGAAGTTTATACAAAAAATAATCCTCAATCAAATGGTTAAAATTTAAGTAGCAAAAATTAGTTTTTAACTCAAAAATGAAATTTTGAATAAAATAAATAAATTTTCAGCCAGCAGTGAGATTTTCAAGTTAAAATGACAAGCCTTCTACAAAACAGTCGAATTTTGAATTTTAAAATTATATTTTTAACAATAAGATAAATTTCCAAAGTAGAAGATTACTTTGTAAACAAGAAACACGAATTTTTAATAAAAGACGTACATTTCTAACCAAACAGTCGAATTTTCAATCAAGAAGATTAATTTGCTACGAAAAAAGTAGAATTATCGACCAAACAGTTAAATTGTTAAACCATAGGGGAATAGTTAAATTTTCATTTAAAAAATTAGTATTTAACGTAAAAAAGAAATTCTGCACAAAATACATACATTTTTAACAAAAAAGTGGAAATTTTTATCAAGAAGGTTGATTTTCTACGACCAACAAAAATTAATTTGTAACAAACTAGATAAATTTTCAACCAAATTGTTAAATTTCTAATCCAAGAAAATGAATATTCAACAAAAAATTGAATAGTTAAATTTTCAAATTAGGAAAGAAATCCTCAATAAAAAATGAATGGCCTACAAAATAGTTGAATTTTTTTATAAAATAGTTAAATTTTCTAACAAAATGTTGAATTTCCGAGTTGAATCTTCAACCAAATAAATGAATTTTTAAGAAACTAATTGAACTTTCAACCAATGAGTTGAATTTTAAACAAGAATAATATAATAGTTAATATTTTAAAACAAAAATTTATTAGAAATAAACCACAATTAAATTAATAAAAAAGACGAATTATTAACAAAATGCCTAATTTTTAACTAAGTAGTTAATTTTAACCAAGAAGATTAATTACTAAAAAAGGCGAATTTGAATTGATTTTTCGACCAAATAGTGGAATTTTCTATTAAACTGATTAAACTGAAAAAAATCAAAATATTATTTATTTCGAATTGTATATTATTTTTGTTTAACAATAAATATAAGCAGATCGTTAATATTTTTAAAGGACATCGGGTATCTTGAAAATAAACATTTCGGTTAAAAACCTTAATAATTCATTCCGCTTCAAAATCCGCCCAAAATTGTTTCTGTTTTAAAGAAAAAAACTTCTTTTCTTGAAAACTACGGTGGTAGCGGAGAAATTTTTTGTCAAAGTTTTACAAAAGTAATTCTAGAAATATTGTAGTAAAACAATGTTTAGGTCAGTATGTTAACAAAAATCCTACATAATTATTTTGTTTTCATCAAGTTTAATGAGTCGAAATAAATATTTTAAAATAAATGAAATTAGTAAAAAAATGATTTTAAATCAAATTTAGTGATAATAGGCGCACTGACAGAAACAGGAATTAAAAAAACTTAAATAATTGAATCCCCTTCAAAATCCGCCGAAAAATTTTTGAGGTTTAAAGAAGAAACTACTTTTCTTGAAAACTACGGTGTTAGCGGAGAATTTGTTCTCCAAAGTTTTGCAAATCATTCTATAAATATTTTAAGAAAAATAAATGTTTTAGTTCAGTGTGTTAACATAAATCCTAAATTTTTATTTTGTTTCTATCAAGTTTAATCTGCAGAAATAAATAATTTACAAAATTTAAAAGTAATATAAAATTCATGAGAAATTCATTTTGAATCAAATTAAGTGAAAATAGGCGCACTGATTATACACGATCAAAAAATAAAATTCTAAAAAATCACTCCCCTTCAAAATCCGCCGAATGTTGTTTCAGGTTTAAAGAAGAAACTACTTTTCTTGAAATCTAAGGTGCTAGTGGAGAAATTTTTTTCCAAAGTTCTACAAAAACTAAGTCTATAAATATTTTGAGAAAAAGAAATGTTTTAAGTCAGTATCCTAACAAAAATCCTGGATAATTATTTTTTTGCATAAAGTTTAATACTTCGAAATAAAAATATTACAATTTTTAATTAAAATTAAATTTAAAATATTTAAAAAAATGTTTAAGACTTGAATAATACACTCCCCTTAAAAATCCATTGAAAACTGTTTCATGTTTAAAGAATAAACTACTTTTCTTGAAAACTACGGTGGTAGCGGAACCCTTGTGTTTCAAATTTCTATAAAAAGTAATTCTATAAATGCTTTAAGATAAAAAATTGTTTTAGGTCAGTACATTAAAAAAATCCTAAATTATTGTTTTGTTTTTATAAAGTTTGATGCGCCGAAATAATTCACAAAACTATTTAATTAAATTAAATTTTCCTAAAGTGTTTTATATCTAAATTTAGCAGAAAGTATAATCAAAAATTGAATTTATTTATTCGTGTTAAAAATAATAAAATTACTAAACAATTCCGTGAAAATCTGAGAGAACTGTAGAAAGAATAAAAAAATTTACACAGAATGAAGCATGAACCAAAACAAGTCAGGTGGAAAAATTATGAAACACAGCAAACATTAAGAGGACAAATAACGAATTTAAAGACAGCCACAACCGCTTTTCTTACAGCGCAAAAAGCATAAAAACAGATGATGCAATAAACAATCAAGCCTTGTCTAAAAACTTTCGTCTTTAATTTTAAAGACTTTGAGAATTTATTTGGAAGAAAGTTATATCACTTTTTTTATTTAACAATTAAGTAACCTAAAATGAGAGTGCTATATATGAAAAACAATAAATCTCTCAAAGTGTTTCAGAATAAACAAAACATATCGTTAAAAAGTATTATAAAAAGAAGCCTCTTTATCAGTTTTAATTTTTTAATTAAAAAAGTGTTCTTTTAACTTTTCTGTGTTTTTTTTTCTCTATGTTGACTTGCACTTAGATTGTGGGTAACTCCCCACTGAGGAAAAGTACTCATTGTTATCAGTCGCATCTCTCCTTCTGACCAATCCGCTTTACTGTGGTCATTTATTTAGACGGCCATCATGCTGTTCACTCATCGATCACAAGACAAACTGACACAGGAACATATATTTTCTAATCTATCAGAAAATAAGTAAACAAAAAAAAATCATGAGAATAGCGCAAAACTCTTAATTCTTTTTTCGTTTTATTTCTTTTACAAATTCTTTAGAAATCCTGAGAATTAATGGAATTATTATATTTTTTATTATTTTAAGCAACATGCCTTAAAAAATATAAGCAGAAACGTATTCGATACACACAGAAAATTTGTATTTATAAATCTGTATTTTTGTCAATAAATACACAAATATTTAAAAAAAATTCAAAAACAAATTATTTTCAACGTTTTGGGTTTTCCACGAAATTATAATCACCCACTGAAAAAAATGTTTAGTTGAGCCAACTATTTAGTTAGTAAGATATGGTACTACTATTTTATTATTTGACACTGCTATTTTAGTAGTTGGTACAAAAATTCCATTAGTTGCAGTGACTATTCAGTTAGTAACAGTAACAAAGTAAATGGTTTTCACAACTAACAAAAGTGGCAGTAAATACTTTTATTTTGGTAAAAAATACATAAATAATAGAAAAAACTTTTTAACATTAAAAATTCTAAATTTCAGAATGGAACAATATAAGAAGAAATGTGCTGTATAGAAAGAAAGTTAAATTGATCAAAGATTTCAATATTATTAAATATTAATAGATTTGACACAAAAAATGATAATATGTTAAATCGATATTGTTTAATGAATAAATTATAAATATTTTAAATGTTTTTTTCTTTAAAATTATAATTTTTCTAGCTCTTTAAGAAGAAAATTCGGACCGAAATTTCGCTTTTCTAGATCAAGTTTAAGAAATTTTTTGAGTTATCACTTTTTTCCCCTTTTCCAGCTCGAAAAATTAACAATAATAATATCATAATATTTTTAGTATTTTAAGAAGCATGCATAAAAAATAAGCCGAAACATATTGGGCACACAGACACACACACGTAAAAAGCCAGGCCTACACATTTTTGAGTGAATAGTTTCAAATTTTTTGAAAAACCTTTCTAGTCAAAAAGTAAAATATCAGTTGAGGGGGATCAAAAAACATTGGTATTTTTGTCAAAAAACGAAAAAATAAAATTAATTACTAATCATTTCAATCGTTTTGGGGTTTTAGAAAAAATATTTGTATTTTTGTAAAAAAAATACATAAATAATCGAAACGAATTTTCTACAGAAAGAAAGTTTCAATAACGAAAAACTTGAATAATTTTAAATATTAATAAATTGGAATTATTTTAATAAATTCAGCTAATTTTTAATGGATTTTAATATTTAGTAATCGATTGATTTGAAATATGAGAATAGCAAAAATTACAAGCTGCTATAATTGACACAAAAATTATATCTTAAATCAATTTCGTTTCATTAATAAATTTCAAATATTTATAATATTTTTTATTTAAAAATGTTAATTTTTCGAGCTGGAAAAGGGGAAAAGTCTGACAAAACTTCCCCTTTTCCAGCTCGAATTCCAGAAATTTTTTGAAGTAACTTGTTGCTAGTAACTTTTCCGTCTGGAAAAGAGAACGGGGAATTTCTGTCACACTTTTCCCCTTTTCCAACTCGAAAAATTACCAATAATAATATCAGTCGAAGAAGAACAAAAACAGTTGCATTTTTGTCAAAAAATATAAAAATAATCCGATTTTGTCAATAACCAATTATTTTTCAAGTTTCAGTTTTCCACGTATATAAGAAGGAATGTATCACATTGAAAAAAATTTGAATCGCTCGAAAATTCTAATAATTATTAAATATCAATCAATTTCAATTATTTTAAGGATTTTAACTGGACTTCAATTAATTTTAATATTTAAGAACTGATCAATTAATTATAATATAATAAATTATAAATTTTCTTTAAAAATATTTTTAATTTAAGATAGTAATTTTCCTAGCTGGAAAATTCAGAAGGAAATTCTGTAATATCTGAGCCCTTTTCCAGCTCAAAAAATCACTAATAAATTATATTTTTTGCAAATTGATAACTATTTTTTTAATTGACCTTGAAAATTTTTACCAATATTTTTGGAATCGACAGAGAAATTTCCAAAATGTTTCACACCTTTTACCTTTTTATATCAATATCGGACTCAAAATGAGCCCAACTTTTTTGTTTGCCATTCCCACTTTCCAACTTCCCAAGCTTCAAACTTCCACACCTTTACTAATTGGAACACATTTAAATCTATAAAATTCTTTTTATTTTTACATTTCAAAACCACATTTGTAACAAGCTTTTTTACAAGAAATATATTTTACCCTAAGTTTAAGAATATTATACAGCCTTATTTTTAAAAAAAGTACTGTAACATTTTTTGTAGGTCGACTGCTGTAATTCAGTAACAATATATAAACTATAATTAATATAATATAAAATATTTCAAACGTTATATCCTATTCGTATATTGATAAATCGCGATAATTATATTTAATTCCTATTACTTGGTAATATTACAGAATGCTTTTATATAGTAAATTAATAAATTTTTATATTAACATCGGCGATTAAAAATTGTATCACACAAACACATAGGACGATTACATACCCAACAAAAGCACATCAACCAGCACACAAGAAACGTAATAGCAATTGTTGAAAGCACGAAGAAACACTACCTGTAGGTACACCTCTTGCGAACGACTTTTTCTATAAAGATCCAAGAATTCAAATTTCAGAATCTTTATGTTTTCTCAGAAAATCTCAGAAAAATATTCTCATCATCCCAGAAAGATTGTAATTTTCCTTCGAAAGAATGTTTTTCTGCGTAAACGAAGTTCATTTTTCTCAAAACAAATCTAGACATGTCATGATTTCGGATAAACAGGATTTTATTTTACCTAAATTCTCTCAAACTTTAAAAGTAGTAAGTTGAAAATTTAAATTTATCTTTCAAACATTTCATATAAATTGTTGAGCGTTTGTAAGTCATGAAATGGTTTAGGAATTCCGAGACCTTAAAGAGCATTATTCAAAGTACCGAAAACTGACGTTAATATTTAAAGTTTCATAAAAATGTCAGTTAAGCATTTATGCCTTCCCACCACAAGTATAATGCGTCATTAATCTGGCAAATACTAAATTAATTGTTTGTCAAAAGTTTTATTTAGGCACGAATATTAGAGGTACACGTTAAATAAAATTCTTTGTCTCGACCTTCATTTCATGTTTATATTTAAACTAAGTGGGTATTATAATTCTAGTTTATGAAATGGCTGGAATAAATAAAATTTAAACTAATTGTAAATTTTTGGTAGTGGCAGAAGTTAATAGACGTGTAGCCATGATTTTTGAATTTACTAATTGAATATCAATTTAATGATCAATATTCAAGGATTAATACTGATCAGAGACGTCAAAGAATTGATTAGCTAATATAGGATGAAATCTAGTAACTTTAAATCATCCATTATTGGATAGGAATATTCTTCATAGGGATAGGACTCGGATTTTATTTCAGCTTTTAGGGAAAGTAATTCTTGAATAGACGTGCTCACCGAGGACTCACCGAGTAAGCTGGACTTAATCTCGGTCTTGTGTATACCACTTGGTCCGCCAATGCCTGATCCCATACTGGCATGATTTTTCGGTTTCCTTTTCCTAGTCTGGATTCCGTCTTTCTTCATACTCATGGGTCGATTTACCTATTGGAAAATAGAGATGATTTCATTAGATTTTTAAATAATTCAAAATTTTAATAAGAGACCATACTTAACCCGTGGTTACCACACTTGTGCAAATATGCACCAGCAAACTTTTCAAATAAGTGTCTCTTGTCACTCATTCGTCCTCATTCGTGAGGTTCACTTCGAAAGTTAGGCTTGGTGCAAATTTGCACAAGTGTGGTTTCCTAGGTTGTAAAGTGGGTGCTTTGGAAAAAATTGAATTTCGCATGATAATCATTTTTTCGAGTAAATTTTCTCCAAAGGTAATCGATTTTACATAGTATTCATTATTTTTTGTGTTTCATAATAGCTGGCGCATCAACTTCTAACTATAATTTGCGCATCAGCCGAAAGGTTAAAAATATTAAATATTTATTAATTTTATTTATTAATATTAAATATTAAATATTAAAGATATTAACGCGATTCAAACTGCAAACTGTAACGGATAGGTTCTATAATTATTTTCAATCGCCCGGAAGGATGTGATAGTCTTATTTTTTGCGGAAATCGCGACATTTTAGACATTTTTTTGTTTGAAAGCAAGTGCCAGAAAGAAGCCCGAACCTTTTTTTTACTGCCGACCGTTCGTGCCTTTTTTCGACCCGTTGTTCAGAATCCTTGGGTGACACGCTTCATGTCCTCGGCAGTAAAAAAAAATTTTAGGGCAAAATTCTGGCACTTGTTTTCGAACAAAAAAAAATATCTAAAATATCTAATTACTGAGCCTATTCGTTACGGTTTGCAGTTTGAATCGCTTTAATATCTTTATAATGTTAAAACATTATAAAGATATTAAAGTTCTTAAATTTAACCGAAAATCCTTACTTTTTTACATTTTTTAGTCTGCAAAGCACAAACAATTTTTTACGTAAACGTCTTCAAGCTCATTTACGTAGAACACTGTTAGGTTTCATCTGACTATTTTTTTTATTATACACTATCATTTTTTGGGCTAAGTTGTTAAGCTTCAAAGGCAGATGCCTATCATTTTCTCGCCGATAGTAATAACTTTCATTTCCAGCTACTTTTTTTTGAATAATTTACATGATTTTTTATTCATTTCTTTGAATGTTTCACAATTTTTTTTTTACAATTTTCATTTCCTCGTGAAGTTATTTTTCGATAACTAAAAAAATGAAATAAAATAGAAGATATACAATAAATTACGATTTTAAAAGTATTTTTTAAAAAGCAATTATTTAAACATATTATATTTGTTTAAACAATTTAAAAGTGTTTCGATTTTATTTCTTTTTCTTAGTTATTGAAAAAGAACTGCTTGAGCAAATAAATATTGTTTAAACAAATAGAGATTTATTAAAGATTAAAAGAAATTTATCAAAATTATGTAATTATTCAACAAATTACTAAAATAATTACATAATGTTTTTTGAGAAATTTACTACTCCAAACAATGTCAAACAACTACATTTAATCAGAAAATACGATTATTTTTTTACATTTTTTGGGAATCAAGAAT
>JAWWLR010000148.1:29185991-29203739 GCA_035041075.1 Acraspis erinacei | reverse complement strand
TTTCTAAGAGGAAAAATTGAATTTTTACTTTAAAAAAGACGAATTTTTTCAACCAAACAGGATGAATTTTTAAACAAATATTTGAACTCTCTACCAAATAGTCTCATTTTTGTCCAGATAAATGATGAAATTTGTATTGAAGAATTGTTAAATAAAAAAAATTTCAATTCTCTTTTTAACCCAAAAATATTAAATTTGAAAAAAGTACATTTTCTATGAAATAGTTCATTTTTCAACAAAGCAGCAGAATTTTCAACCAAGAGTATGACTTTTCAATAAAATTGTTGAATCTCTAACCAAACAGTTGCATTTTCATCCAAGAAAGATTTCATTTCTGCTAAAGCAGGTGTATTTTAAAATTAAAAAGACAAATTTTCGTAAAAGAGTTGAATTTTCAAACGAACAGTTGCATTTTATTTAAGGAAGATAAAATTTCTTCTAAAACAGACGAATTTTGGAAAAAAGTCTTTAAAAAATATTAAAATTTTTATCCAAAAAAGATTCCAGTTCACTTTCGAATACCAACATAAGAATTAATTTTAATTTTTAAAAAATGTATAATAATTGAATTTTCATTCAGAAAGGATTCCAGTTGACTTTTTAAGATAAAAATATGCATTTTTAAACAAGAAACAAGTTTCTAAGAAAAAATTTGAATTTTTAATCCAGAAAGACGAATTTTTTCAACCAAAAAGGATGAATTTTTAACAAATTAGTTGAATTCTCTAACAAATAATTGCATTTCATCCAAGAAAGACGATATTTTTCTTAAGAAAGATAAATTTTAAAACAGATGTATTTTTTATTGAAAATAATTTTTTGTCAACAAATAGTGGAATTTGCATCTAGAAAAGATTTCAGTTCTCTTTTTAACCCTAAATATTAAATTAAAAAAAGTAAATTTCCTACGAAATAGTTCAATCTTCAACAAAGCTGCAGAATTTTAAACAAAAAGTCAATTTTCCAGGAAATAGTTGAATTAAAAAAAAAACAGTTGCATTTCCATACAAAAAAGATGCAATATTTCTGCTAAAAAAGATGAAGTTTTAAATCATAAAGACAAATTTTCAGAAGAAATAGTTTTCATCCAAAAAAAATTTCAGTTGACTTATCAGAAACAAAATGTCAATTTTAAACAAAAGGTTAATTTTCTCCGAAAAGAGTTGAATTTTTAACCCAAAAAGAAAATTTTTTACAAAACACTTTGAATTTGCAACCAGAATGGACGTCTATTTAAGAAAATTGTTAAATTTTCAACCAAATAATAAAATTTCTAACTAAAAAGATAAACTTCAGGTGAAAGTATTTGCGAATTTAAAAAAAATACGTACATGAGTGAAGGACCCCCTACCGTAACAAATCTTTAGAAAAAAAAAAAAATTTCTCCAAACACAAGTGTATAATACTTTAGGGACAGGATATTTTCAACTTTATGATTGTCATCACTCACTCAGAGAAATTACCTCTTGTGTCGAACGGATGCTTCTCGACACAAATAAAAATTCCTCTAAAAAAGAACCTTTTTGCAAAAAATATTGTCCTTTTTCGACAAACTTCACGTAATCTTGCAGCCAAATAATTCCGTTTCTGTAAAATGGATTTTCACATGGTTCGAAACAAAACAGACAAGAGAACGATGTTTTTCTTTCAAGACAACTTTTGCTCTGAGTGTATACATTCAAGGACAGCTTTGAATTTAATCCACAGCAATCTAGTTCTCACTGATAGTGTCCCGTAAAAATTGTTTCCCTCAAGGCGAACCTGAAGAAGCACTCTCTCATTCTGACCTTCCCAATCACTTCTCTCTCCAGTTTTGTTCAAACAAAAAAAAATTGATACGATATTTTTACGTTCGTAGATATTGGGAAGGTTTTCTTTAAATCCCAAGATCAAATTGAGCTTGGGAAAGGTAATCCTGGGTCACTGGCACCTATCTAAAGGCTACAGAAGCCCCGGCAAGATACGAGGGCTGATACCACCTTGTGCGCTGCGACGCGACGGTGTCGGAGAGGGAAGAGAGCGTTGTCAAAATAAACGGCACTATCGCGATTTATCTCGTTTCCCATGATAATAAGAGATAAAACTGCATCATTACATTAGCTAGTATCAGCTAAAATGATAATTTCAGTCGTCGGGGCCGACAGGAACGCGTAGGGCTGCTCTCTCTCGTAAGGTAGTCAACAATCTCGCGAGTCTCATCTTTTCCAATCAACCACCTCACAAATTCATCCCAACTCCCTACTATCAAAATTCATCCTTTCCTATCAAATTCCCAAATGATTTTTGCGTGGAACCAACTCTACATCGAGGATTACTCTTCAAGATTAGTGTTGTGAAAGTTATTAGCCAAAGTGATCTACTCAAGATTCGAAAGCAAGTGATGATGCTAACAGTGCGAGTGTCTCTTTTCAAATTCTCTTCCTCAACTTTCTACCTGTAGGGATTTAACTTGGGCAGCTTTTTGCTTCGATCCGGATTCCGGATCTCTTTTTATTGAAAAGACAATCAGGAAAAGGGATAGTGAAGTTGCAGTTTAATGCAATCTGAAAGGCGATGAATACAAATAGATTGTGCGAGTTCCAACGATGTCGTGGAATATGTTGTTCTTTCCTGAAACAAAAGAATGTTGTGGGAAAGAAAAAGCGAGTCGTGGAGGTCGAAGTGGTTTGCGTCATCGCTGAAATTGTGGAGCAAATCCGCCATCTTATCATCGAATCACCCTTATCAGTAAAGAGACCTGTAAACGTGTCACGTACACGATCTAGAGATGCGATATCTTGAAATCTACGAGAAAAAATACTCTTTGCTTTCAACGAACACGTGAAACTACCACTGAGCTATGGCCAAAGACCGAACTCCAAGTGCTTCACGTCCCTTGCGTAATTTACAGGTGTCTGTTTTTTTCCATTTTCTGAACAAACGAACCAATGACATGTAGTTGATGATCGATCGAAATCATGAGATTTAGGTTGAATGATAGACTCAAAGCAAACAATCGTTTTTTACGAAAGAATTTTATTTTTTATATTTTACCTTCTGTGAATCATCTCTTCTCATTTTGTGCCACAAAACAGAAAATCGTCAAGTTATTTTTAACTATGAGGCCTGGAGAGGTTTTAATAGGCGTTGTAAATAAAAATATTTCACGATTTGCAGTGACTTGCTGAAAGAGTAGAGTTGACTCCACATTAATTTATTAGTAGCACTAAATTTTCTCACTGATACAATATAATAGTTTAGTAAATGTGTTCTTACAAACCAGAAAATACATGTTTCGGATTGTGCACACATTTTAAAAATCATAACATATCCTTTTTGATTTGTAAATACCAAAATCTAAGTCGAATTAGGTGTTTTTTTTAGAGAAAGGCTTGATTATAAAAGTAAATTGTGGGATTGATAATGTTTTTTTTTATACGATTCATTCATTCGAGAGGTGTTCTTCTCGATTTCAAGAAAATCCAGGATACGCAAGTGACTGATTGTCAGTCTTAAAGATGAAGTTTATGAGAACAATGCATTGAGTGCATCATAAGTAAGCTCTTTTTATAGTCTTTTGTGCAGAGACACTAAAGTTAATGAGACTTTTCAAGGAATTAAAAAACTGTACATGTACAAGCCAATAAACTCCACCTTTCCTGATGAATCTTCAAGCAAATAGCAATGAAGCTTTGCACCAGATAATTCGTATCCGTATGCAATTATTAGAAAATGAATTATACTGTATTTAGGAAAAGGACGTGAAATATAATTTACAAGTGTCTGGAATTTAATCAGAGTTTGAGAAAAAACGAGAATTTTAAAAACAGAGTACAACAAATCAATTTGTCTGCAGTTTCAAATATCAAAAATTTAAATGTAAATCTTTAGAAATTGAATTGCTCTTTCACAGTTAATTTACGATTATGTTTTGCATTTTAATATAGATCTGATCCAGATAATAAGCTTAATTGCAGGTTTAACAAATTAAGCTAGAGCCAAAAAGATTTGTTTGTGCAAACAAGTTTAATTGTTAAAGCTCGAAATCCCGAAATTTAGATGTAAGACCTTGGAAAAAAACCGTGCAAATTTTAATTGATTTCTTTCGAAAAATTGAATTTCATTCTTCTTAACGTAAACTGTTGACAATTTTATTTAAAAATTTAAAACTTTGAAATTCTGATTAAATCAAGTAGGGTCGATAGGGGTAAGCGTGATAAAGAAAAAACTTGGAATGGTAAATAAATTATTAGTTTAATTTATTTTATAACAAAATAATGATTATAACTCTTATTATTTTTTTTAAGGATTTTGATATATTTATTATTTTTAAGAATAAATTGCCACAGGGTAATTAAAAATCAGACTACGTCAACAGTTCGAGGCTAATTGAACCTCGCTGTTGGAAAATAATACTTTAATATGTACACTTTCGCAGACAAATATTTTTTTAATCAATTTAGATATCATACAAATTAAATTAGGTATGTTACTCAATTTCACTGAACCTTCCCGTCAAATTCAATTTTTTTAAATTTGATTTACATTCAAGAATAATTTGAAATATTGAAATGAAAATCAAACCAGAATTCTCTCAAATAACAGGTGAATCGATTATTTTTAATTAAAATAATGTAAATACAATATGAAATTCAATATAAAACGCTTCAAATTCCTAAGATTTCAATTTAAAATAAATTGAATTTTCAAGCTTGAAGTTGAATTTTTCTTTAAGCAAATATTTTCTACCAAAAGAGATTAATTTTCGACCCAAAAAGAAGAATTTTCAAAGAAAAAAATTCGCATTATTGTCCAAGAATTTGAACTTTGAAGCAAAAGTGACAAATTTTCAACAAAATGCTTACAATTTTAACCTAAGTAGTACAATTTTCATCCCAAAAAGACGATTTTTTAAAAAGACAGTTGAACTTTCATTTAAAAAGTTATCTTTTAACCAAGAAGCATACATTTTTAACCAAAAAACATGACTTTTGTACAATACAAATCAAATTTTAATCCGAAGCAAACAATTTTTAGAAAAAATTTAATTTTTGACCAAAAAAATATGGTTTTAACAAACTAGTTGAATTTTCAACCAATGGTTTACATTTTTAAAGGAAAAAGATTAAATTTCAACTAAAAAGAGTTTCATTTACATCCAAATAGTTAAATTTTTCAGTCAAAAAGGTGATTTTTTAAAAAGACAGTTGAATTTTTAACCCAAAAATTTGAATTAAAAAAAGTTCATCTTTAAACAAAAAAGATTACTTTTCTACTATAAAAAATTAATTTTTAATCCAAAAGAACCAATTTTCAACAAAATAATTGAATTTTTTACCAAATAACAGAATTTTAAATCTACAAAGATATATTGTTTTTTAAATCAAAAATAATTTTTAACAAAAACAAAACGATTTTTCAAACACTTAAATTCAACAAAGAAAATTGAATTTTTAACAAAATACATGAATTTTCTACGAAACAATTAAATTTCATCCTAATAGACAATATATTTTTAACCAAAAAATATAATATTTAAATTTTTTAATACAAAACATTAATTTTACAACAATAAATTTTCAACAAAATACTTCAATTTTCAACCGAAGAGATGAATATTATTAAAAACCTAAGTTTTTAACAAAGTAGATCAACTTTCAACAAAGTATTTGAATTAAAAAAAAATTAATTTTTAACTAAATAGTGGAATTTTTAACAAAAATTTTAATTTATAATCAAATAGTTGAGTCCAAGAAAAATAAGTTCTTAACAAAGTAGTTCAACTTTAAAGCAAGCAGGTTGACTTTTCAACCACAAAAGATTTTCATTTGGTATCAAAAACAATTAAATTAAATAAACCAAAAAAAAACTACTCTTGATAAAATAGTGAAATTTTCAACGAAATAAAAGAATTTTTAAATAAACAGTTAAATATTTTTCAGAAAAGACGAATTTTGAACGATAAAAGGCCAATTTCAAATTCAAAGTATCAACTTTCAAACAAAAATGGATTTTTTAGTTAAAAAAATTAATTTTTAACCAAAATAAAAACCAATTTTCAACAAAATAGATAACAAAAGTAAAATATAACTACAGTCGAAGAGATTAATTTTTAAATAAAATGATCAATCTAAAAAAAAATATTATTCAACAAAAGATTTCAACATTCAAAAAAATAAATAATTTTTCAACCACATAGTTGAATTTTCATCAATGCAGTTAAACTTTATTATTTTTGCTTCATTATAATGACAGAAAATCTGAAATCGTCGAAACACTGTCAAAGAAAACTAAAAATATTTCTCCAGGCAAGTTTTTTCTGACTATAAAAGGGACCGATTGAAAGTAGAAAGTCCAAAGATGATTTTGAAAAAAATGTAAACAAGAATCTTCTCAAATATTTGAAACATCACTAATAACAGTCTAACTTTGTAATTTCGTATCACACTTGTCCCTATTGATCCCTTTTTTATTTAACGTTTAAATTATATATTATTTGAGTAGGAATAAAAAAGATTAAAAAATTAAATTAAAAAGTCTAATTCCCTAATACGGAAATTGAAGAATATTAGTATACAGAAGATAAAAAGTTTACAGGAAATCAAGTTTATGGAAATTAAGAAGATTATCACATAAGATAAAAAGGTTACAGCTTATTTAATTTTACAACTTGTTCCTAATGATTTTATGACAATTAATTGTTCTAATACGTACTTTTGAATGATGTAATACAGTTTTATATCATTTTTATCCAATGCGTCAAGATTGCACCTACACTTACAACGTTTACTATATCTTTTTAACAATAATCTACATACTTTTATATTTTTATTACTAGAGAAACGATTAATTAAAAAAATATTATATAACATCAAGCAAAAGAATAAATGTCAAAAGATTTTTGAAATCATTGAATGCATAGTATTAAAAAAGTAAACGATTATATGTTTATTTACTCTTTTTGTTTATTTAACAGACAGTGACAATCTTTTTTAATATCTTATCGATAAGAGATTATTAAATATACATAACCTAGACAGATTTGTCAATTATACATTTGCTGCTGATATCTCGTTCCGACGGCTACAGTTTGGATGCCATTCACAGTGAAAGAATGTACAGGTGAATGAATTATCCACTTTTTATCTTTTATTCAATGAATTCAGTGTATTTTATGTGGATTGATTTTCTCAATACAAGATCATCTCTTTCATATGTCAAATTCGCTTTAAATCTTTAGTTGTTCATATACATATTCAATTTTTTATTTCATATTGTTTCAGTGAATATATATTTTTATTCAAAGTGAAGTCAGTCAAAAAAAAACCAAAAAACCGTTAATCATTTTTCCGCAAGTTCATTAAACCTTTCAGTGTCGAAATATGACTTATCGAAAAAGACTATTTATCTAAGTTGTCATAACATTTTGAACAATAAAATTTTGTCTGCTAAAATTGTCAGTAAAGAATAAATGTTTTGTTAATGAAGTGTACCTAATGCAGGAAAAAAACTGATACACTTATTGCGTGTACGTAATTTTCTCTTATGTAAAGTAAAACCTGTCCCCAATTCTAATTTCTTGTTTTAACAAATGGAACCGTAATTGACAAACTGAATACCTTGGTTTAAATATTAACGTTTTTTTATAAATTGCATCCTAAAGAAGAAAGCACAAATGAAAAGAAAGCATTACAGAAAAAAAGAACCATGAATTTCAGTAGAAAACAATACTAATGTAAATTTACATTGTTTTACACACAACACTTTGATTATGTAAAGACTATATCGCTACTAAAATGTCCAGTATTTTCGAAACAAAAATAAAATTATTATCCAGAAGTATCAAGATTTGTAAATGGCCGCGACCAACTCGGACGAAATAAAATGGAACGACCCATATTTCCTTCGAAAATAAAAACCCGAATTAAAAAAAAGAGTTGAAGAAGAAATACGCAAACGAGTCGAGAGTAATAATAACATAAAAAAATAATTCCGAAGATCGCGGTGAAGAGTTTGTAGAAAAAGCTCAAGGTTACCAAAAGTCTGTAGGCAACAGACGTAAAAAAATGAAAACGAATAAGAAATAAAATTCAGATAGAAATGTTTAACCTAGAATTGAAAAGCGAGTCTATTACGACACGACATTCATACATTGATCCCAATCCTCTATCATGAAACACGTGTGTATATAAAAATATGAGCGTATGCTTTTCCTTACGGATCGGTGAAAATTGGGATGTGACGTACATAGAATATCTTGATAAAAAAAATTCTACTGAGCTTGATGTAAATCAGAATCTTAAGTATTATCAAAAAATAAATACTCACGCCAGATTGGAGGTGAACGATGATAGCGACGGCGAGAAAAACGGCGAAGAAGTGACTCTCTTCAGTTCGGGAGCACCTCAGCGTCGAACGCTTGGTGTTTGTGATGTTGCGGTGTATTGTGTAGCGTGTGCTTGACACAGGTGCGATCCAAGGTGTGAAAAACGATTTAACTGCCGCCTAGGAGTCATACGATGAGGCTTCGATTAAATTCGACGCGTCGAATAAAACCTGTCAAATATTGACGAGAGTGATAGAAGAGCAGAAATGTTGAGCCTTGGGACGCTCGACTTCCTGCGGCCATTATGGTACCGGTCAGCGTGGCTTCTTGGTTGCAGCACAACAGAAGATGTAAATGTGATCCTCGAGAGTTATTGTTTTAGAAATCGATTCTGGATCGAGGTTCAATCATTAGCGGCAGACCAGATGGAATAGTGCCAGTATTTTCTGTACTGGCACACTACTGGCCAACAATTGCTACCAAGCCA
Source organism: Acraspis erinacei (assembly GCA_035041075.1). Lineage (NCBI taxonomy): Eukaryota > Metazoa > Arthropoda > Insecta > Hymenoptera > Cynipidae > Acraspis > Acraspis erinacei. Next base: position 29,194,947 of record JAWWLR010000148.1, on the reverse strand, counting down.
TTTGTTGGCCAGAAGGCACTCATCAGAAATAACTCATTTCTTTTAAGTTTCTACTTTTTTTTGGAAACGAACTGGTACCTAAAAATATATTTTTTCAATAACAATACTTATAAAAATTGTTGCTTTTTTAGTTATTCTTGGGCCGTGCATAAATTACGTACAGTTTTTTGGGTAGTGGAGGGGGGTATACGATTTGTCTATATTGTCTTAAAATGAGAAGGGGGGGTACCTACGAATATTATTATTGATATTGAATGCAATAATCATAAATGTGTAAACAAATAAGGCGTCATCCAGATAGCGCAAGATTTGATCTGACCTCCCCCCCCACATCTTACTATGATTTTCCAAACTTAGGAAAGGAACAGATCTATAAAATATAAATGTTGTTAATTAAATACAAGTGGAACCTTGATGAAATCTTTTTTTAGAAATTAAATTTGGTAATAACTATTTGGTTAACTATTTGAAACTTTGTATTTTTTGTTAGAAATGTCATATTTTTGGTTAAAAATGTAAATTTTTGGCAAAAAATGAATTTTTTTAGTATAATAATATTTATAAAATATTATAAATATTATATTATATTATTATAAATATTATAAAATATTTATTTTTAATTTATAATTGTTTTAGTCGCTTTTTGATTACTTTCTTAAAAATTAATTTTTTTCAAGATTCATAATTTTAGATGAAAATTCATTTCTTTGGTTAAAAAGGGAACTACTTTGTTGAAAAACCTCTTTTTTTGTTAAAAAATATTTATTTTATTGAAAATATAACAAGTGGAACCTTGATGAAATCTTTTCTTAGAAATTAAATTTGGTAATAACAATAAGAATTTAGTTGCAGAAATGTACAATTTTTTAATATCTCAGGGTGTTAAATGTTGTTGAAATAAAAAAATTTTAGTCTGAAATCAAAAAGTGTTCAATGGAAACGAATAAAAAACTCTACCATTAAATTTCTGATAACAAATTTGTATTATTCAGTTGCAAATTTTAATATTTGGTTCAAAATTTTATTATTTTGGTGAAAATTAAAAAATTTGATCAAAAATTCTTTTGTTTTGTTGCTAATTCAAATCTTTGTTGTTGCTGAAAATTCATCTATTTTGTCTTAAAAATAAAACAATTTGATTAATTTTTTCTTCTTTTTTTTATTTTAAAGTACACCTGTTTTTGAAAAAATTAAACCTTTTTCGGTAAAGAAAAATCTACTTCAAATTACTCTCTGTGGGGTTGAAATTAATTATTTTGTTAAGACGTCACTTCTTTTAGTTAAAATTTGTTTTTACTGAAAATTTATCTCTTTCCTTTCTAGTTAAAAAGGTACCTTTTTTAGTGAAAAATTATTCTATTTTGTTATAAAGTCGCCTTTTTTGGTACGAAAATAATAATATTGGTTGGAAATTGCCTTATTTTTTTAAAAACAAATGAATTTATAGTTTCAAATTCAAATTTGTTTTATAGAAAATCAAGTGTTTGGTCAAAAATCAATTACTTGGTTGAAAATTAACCTTTCTATTGAAAATTAATATTTTGGTGTTGAAAATTCAACTGAAATGTTTCTTGGTTGAAAATTCAACTATTTTTTTTTTAGTCGTCTTTTTGGTTTGAAAATTCATCTATTTTTGTGAAAATTTCATCATTTTTGGTTATAAATGATACTGTTACTTTAAAAATTTATACATTTTTTTGAAAATTCGTCTTTTTTAGTAAAAAATCAATCTTCTTGGTTGAAATTTTCCCTTTCTTTGTTAAAAATACAAATTTTTGTTTCAAATTTATTTTATGGTCGAAGCTTAATAGTTTTGAGTTGAAAATTTAACGCTTTTGTGCAAAATTCGTCTTTTATGGTTAAAAATCAAAATATTTTGTTAAAAATTAACCTTTTCATTCAAAATTTATACTTTGATGTTAAAAATTGAATACAAATATTATGTTAGCAGTTTTATCATTTTTTGTTAAAAGTTCATTATTATCGGTTGAAAATTCTGTGATTATATTTACGATTATGAATTTATCTTTGTTGGTCAAACAATTTATTCTTTACTTAAAAATGCAAGAACTAAGTTCAAAAATTATCATTTTTGGCTATAAATTGAACTGTTTTGTAGAAAATTTGTCTTTTTTGGTTAAAAAATAATTTTCTAAACTGAAAATTTAAATATTACATTTTTAGATGAAAATTGTTTTTGTTTTTAAATTGAAAATTCATTTATTTGGTTAAAAATTCGTCTTTTTTGGTTAAAAAATAATTTTTCAAACTGAAAAATTAACTATTATATTTTTAGATTAAAATAGTTTTTTTTTTAAACTGAAAATTCATTTATTTTGTAAAAAATTCGTCTTCTTGGTATAAAAATAATAAATCTGGTTGAAAATAAAGCTATTTTTTTAAATTAATTAATTTATTGTTTAAAATTGAACTTTTTTGCTGGCAAATCAAGTTTTTTGTTAAAGATGAAACTTTTTGCAAAATTAATCAGTTTTCTAGTTGAAAATTCAAGTATGTTGTTGAAAATGTATCTTTTTTGATCATATTAAAACTTTTTTTTATTTTTTTTAGCTTACAAATTCAACTGTTTGGTTGAAAAATGATGTAATTTGTCGAAAATTCGTTTTTCTAATTTTATTGTTGTTTTATTGTTTTAAAAATTAAACTCTTTACATAGAAAAGTCATACTTTTTATTAAAAATAAAAGTGTTTAGTTGAAAATTTGATTAAAAATTCAATTATTTGTTTAAATTTTCATATTTTTTGGTCGAAGATTCATTTTTTTGAGTATTTAAGTATTTTGTAAAAAAACTCATCTTTTTTTTATATTGAATAATTTTTCATTTTAAATTCAAATATTTTTTTGGTTATTACTTTTTTGTTGAAAATTATTATTTTTAGGTTCAAAATTTAACTCTTAGGTTCAAAGTTGAAGTACTTTCTTGCGAAATAGATTTTGTTGTTGTTAAAGATTCAAAATTTGAGTTGAAAATTCATGTACGTTGGTTGAAGATTGACACAATTTGATGAAAATTCCTTTTTTTGTCGTTAAAAATTAATTTTTTATACTATGAACTTAACAGTTTGGTAGAAAATTTAACAGTTTGTACAAATTTCTTTTTAATTGAAAATTATTTGTTAATTAAATGTTAACTATTTGAAAATTTATATTTTTGGTTAGAAATGTAATATTTTTGGATAAAAATGTAAATGTTTGGTTAAAAATGAATCGGCTTTAGTCCCTTGTTAAATTACTTTCTTAAAAATTCATTTGTTTAAGATTCATAATTTTAGGTGAAAATTCATCTCTTTGGTTAAAAATGGAACTACTTTGTTGAAAAGCCTTTTTTTGTTAAAAAATATTTATTTTATTGAAAGTATAACTACTTCGTTGAAAATTCAACTATGCGATTAAAAATTAACTTGTTTGTTGGAAATTGCTTAAAAATTAAACTGTTTTGTAGAAATCTTTTTTAATGAAATTTTTTTTTTCCTAATGGAAATTTAAGTATTCCATTTTTGGTTGGAAGTTTATCTTTTGTAATTAAAAATTTTGCAACTTGACTGAAAATTCACCATTTTGAGTGGGTATATTTTTTATTATCTGGAAAATCTTTCTGGGTTGAAAATTTAACTTTGTTAGAAAATTTGTCTTTTTTATTTAATAACTCATATCTTTCAGTAGAAATTTTATATTTTTGTGGTTAAAACTAGTTGAATCTATTTTCTTGAAAATTCATTTTTTAATTATAATTTTAGCTGTTCCATTTGAGGTTGAAATTCATTTTTTAGTTGAATATTCTACAACAAAATAATTATCTTGGTAAAAAATGTAACTATTTGCCTGAAAAATTATGTATTTTATTAAACATTTGTATTTTCCGGTGGAAATCGATTTTTCGTTTAAAAATACAACTGTTTGGTTTAAAATTAATCTGTTTCAGATTAAGATGAAGATACTTTGTTGAAAATTCGTCTTTTAGAATAATTAAACTGTTTTTTTAAATTTTATATTCGAATATTTTTTGCTTGAAATATGAACTATTACATTTTTCGTTGAGAATTAATCTTTTCAAGCTGAAAATCAAACTGTTTGTTTGAAATAACTTCTTAAAAATCCATTTTTTGTTGAACATTCAAAATTATAGTTGAAATTTCATCTCTTTAATTAAAAATTAAACTGCCTTGTTGAAAATTCGTCTTTCAGTAGTAAATTCAACTGTTCTGTAGAAAAAAAATTATTATTGAAAATTGAACTATATAATTTTTTGTTAAACATTGATCCTTATTATTTGAAAAATTCATTTGTTTCCCTTAGGGTCCTTTTTTTAAATTGAAAATTCAAGATTTTGATGAATTTTTTTTCATTATTGACTGCAAAATCTTTTTCGGTTGAAAATTCAACTATCTTGTTCAGAATGTGTCTTTTTTTCTTGAAAATGTATCTCTTTCGGCAGAAATTTCATATTTTTTGGTTAAAAATGCAACTATGAGTTGAAAAGAATTTTTTTTTATTTGAGGATTCAACTATTTTGTTGAAAATTCATTTTTTTATTTGCAAACCATTTTTTGGTTGAGAAGTAAATCTTTTTAACAAAAAAATTCAATATTTCAGTTTCAGTTAAAAATTTATCTTTTTCTGTTCAAAATTAAAATCTTTGGTTGGAAATTCATTTATTTTTTTAAAAGTACTCCTTTTTTGAAAGAAATTTTTTTGGTTCTAAGCGCAACTGCTTAATTGAAAATAATTCTGTTTTAGTTGAGGACGAAGTATTTTATGGAAAATTTATCTTTTATGGTTAAATTCAATGGTTTTTATATTAAATTAAATTTTTGTTTTTGAAATATCAACTATTACATTTTTTGTCAAAAATTCTTTTTTTTTATTAAAAGTTTTTTTTTACTAAAAATTTAACTATTTTGTTACAAATTCAACTGCTTTCTTAAAAAAGAACTTATTTGTTAAAAATTCATCTGTTTTGTGAAAAACTCATCTTTCTGGCTCAAAAATTCAAATGTCGTAAAAAAATCAACTGGTTTGTAGAAATGAAATTTCCTCGAAATTTTTTTTTCATGTAAATCTAACTTTTCTTTTCTTATTTAAAAATGCAACATTTTGGAAGATTTGTTTTCTATATTGACAGGAACATTTTTCGCGGTTAAAAATTCAAATCTTGTTGACCCCCACCCCCTAACCGCCTAAATCGTCATAACTTATGTTTGAATGATCTCTAAATAAATTTTGGGAAAAAATTTAGTCGGGGAAAAAATAACTCAAGGTCCCTAAAAAGGAGAGGAAGTGGTTCAAAATTTCATTAAAATTATTTACGTAATTTATATACGGCAGCCTCTGAAATGTAGCTCACTAGTCTTTTTTTACAATCATTAATATATTATATTGCTTTTGCAAATATTTTTAATTTTTTGTTTAATTAAAGTTTACAGTTTACTTCGCAAAATATTTAAATTTGAAGTTCTTTCATATTTTGATAGTTTCAGCTGTTGAACAAAATTTAAATATTTTGCAACAAAAACTGTTTATAACATTGGTCATTGTTAACTTTTCAATTATTTTTGTGATTAAATATCACTCCTACATTAATATGAAGCACTCTTAGCAAAAACCTTTTTTTCTAAATTATCATTATGAGCCAATTTGAAATTTGTTCTTTATTGTTTTAGTTTGTTTATAAAAATTTAATCAAACAATAAAATAATGATTAGCATTCTGTGTGCCCAGAAGGTTTGATTTAAAGTTATGTAAAGTTTATCTAAGTATTTATTAAAGCTTAAAAAATTGTTTATTGAAAATGTAACTTTTTTATATTTTCAGTGAAAATGTTATAAACAAACAAAAATAGACTAAAATTACAAGCTGAGAGTTCTTCAGAATTTAATACACTTTATTCATTTTTAAATTGAAAATCGAACCAAAAATGAAGGCTCTAGACTTTTTTCTCAAAAAAAGCACATTTACGAAACTACAAAATTTTATTATTATGAATAAAAAATTACTTGAAAATTGTAAATGTTTTATATGATTGTATAAGTTATTGAAAAATAAAAAATGCGCTATAATCAAAATAAAAAAAAATGTTTAATAAAAAGTCGTCTATATAAGCTTCAATTTTATTTTATGTTCACAAAACCTTACATGTTAATTTATAAATAAATATCTTGTGTCCGTTTGGAAATATGGATTTGTTTAGGGCTTCCCGGCCGATCATCGAAGTTAAGCAGCCGTTGGCACGGTTGCATTCTGGATGAGAGACCGCTGTACTGGAAGTGGAGTGCTGTTCTTCATATCCAACTAATATTAAAATTATTTTGTAATAATTAAAAAATAATAGATTCAAGTAAATTAAAATTGGCCGAAAATGATGGAAAAATACATTTTTTGCCTGCACATTTTTCAAACTATTTACACAAATAAAAATTATAAAAAAAATATTCAGTAATTAAAAAATAGAGACTCAAAATAGCGGGATTAATTAAAAAATGTTTAATAAATTTTTTTATTCAAAATTTTTTTTTCTAAAATAGCGTTTACAAAAAAACATAGGTACTAATATATTGCAGAAAATCTAGTTTCTCATGTTTTCAAAATTCGAAGAAAGAAATATAGAACATTTTTTCGAAACCCCCATTTTTTTTATTTATTGCAACATTTTTTTCAACTTTTCTCGTAAATTATGCAAGAAATCGCAAAAAAGTAGGAGATACTTAAAAAATTTTTTATTATATGTATACTTTTATATTCATTTTTTGTTGTTGAAAATTTAAAATTTGGCTTATAGAAAAAAAATCTCATGGACAAAAAAATTCTTTAGCTTACATAAAAATCACAGGAAGCTTGCATTTTTTGATTGTTTTAATTTTTTTTCGGAAATGAAAATTTTTATGTACTAACAAAAATTCGATGTCGAAGAAGATTCATAAGTTTTTAACAATTTTAAGTTACATCGTTTTACATAGAAAATTTGTATTTCCAAACAAAAACCGTTATAATCTGAACAAGATTTACAATCTTTTAATGCTTTTGGATTATGTTAAGATTTTTCGTCAAAAATTGGTATTTTCATTAAAAACAACATTAAATTTCAAATATTTAAAATAATATTCACACATCAGCATTTTTAGTTAAAAAATCATTAGGTTTTAATGAATAGTAATATTTTTAGATTAATTTTTTTTTAAACTCACAAATGTTTGAAGCATTTTAGGTTATGACAAGCATAAACTAAAATGGTTCAAACATTTGGATTTACATACATAAATAACTTTTTTTTGTGTCAAAATTTCTATTGTTATTAAAAAATCATTAGAATTCCATTTTTTAGCAATTTCAGGTTATATTAACGTTATTCACCAAAATTGGTTAATTTTAAACAAAAATTCTTAGATTTCGACGAAGATTTATAATTATAAACAGTTTTATGTTTTATATTAATGTTTCGTACGAAATTATTGATATTTCAAATAAAAAATTATTAGATTCAAAAGAATATTTACAAATTTATAACCATTTCAGGTTATGTCGGCGAGTTTGACCCAAAATTGGTATTTTTCAGTAAAAAATGTAAAAAACTAGAATATTTTTGGATTGTTTTAGTGTATTTTTAACAAGAAATTATTAGATTTCAAAGAAGATCTAGAATTTTAGAAAAATTTAAGTTTATGTTAAAGTTTTGTTACCAGAGATTGGTTATTTTGAATAAAAACAATTAAATTTTAGAAAATATTAAAATTTCTGGAACAATTTAAGGTTATGTTAATGATTCTCAACAGAAATCTTTTTTTAAAAGAGGATTTACAAACATAAATAATTTGTTTATTGTTTTTCGTCAAAAATTTCAATTGTCACAAAAAAGTCATTAGATTTCAATTTTTGGGCAATTTCAGGTTATATTAACGTTTTTCACAAAAATTCAATTATTTTAAACAAAAATGTTTAGATTTAGAAGATTTAGAATTATAGAAAAGATTTAGTCGATTTTAAAGTTTTTTAACCAGAAATCGGTTATTTTTACCTAAAACAATTAATATTCAAAGAATATTTACAATTTACAAAAAAAACTTTTATGTCATATTAGTGTTTTTGCTCGAACTTTGGTATTTTTAATTTAAAAAAATTATAAGATTTTTTAGATTATCATTATTCTTCTGATTATCATACAGAATCATTAAATTTAATATTTTTGGGGTTGTTGGCGGTTTACAACAGAAATTTTATATAAAAAAATCATCGGAATTTAAAGTTTATAATTTTTTAACTATTAAGAATTAAGAACAATTGTTTGTTATGTCAGTGTTTTTCGTCTATAATATAGGTATTTTTAATTTTAAAACAGTAAAATTTTTCAGTTTATCCTTATTTCTCAGATTATTATTCAGAAATATTAAATTCACCATTACAGTTATTTGGCTTTCTTACCAGAAATCGGTGCATTCAATAAAAATTTATTGGAATTGAAAAATAAAAACAATTTTAGGTTATGCTTATTGCGTTCGTCGTCAGAAAACGGTATAGATTTTAAGGAAGATTTAGAATTTTTGAACAATTTTAAATTATGTTAATATTTTTAATCGGAATTCGGTTATTTGGAACAAAAAATTAAATTTTTAAGTAAATTTAAGTAAATTTTAAGTTATTGTTTTTCATCAAAAATTTGTATTCTTAATTTAAAAATCATACTGTCAAATTTCGGGTTTAATAAATTTCTAATCAACGCAAAGATGAGTACTTTTTCAAAATTCGATTAATTTATTAGATTTAAATTTAGTTTGAGATTTATGTTCCGCTAAAATAAAAAAAATATAATTAGGAAGAATATTTGAATCCATTTGAATTTTATTCTATATTCAATTTCTCGTAGGTAAAATTTTCTATTTTCAGATTGAGTTAAGAAAAACATTTGAACTTATTAAAAAAAAAGAAGTCTTTGGTGGAAGTCAG
>JAWWLR010000148.1:29127913-29142095 GCA_035041075.1 Acraspis erinacei | reverse complement strand
AATCAAATATTTTTTAGTAATTTTTAACCAAACAGTTGAATTTACCACCGAATAAGGGAATTTTGAAGCAAAATAGACCAATTTTTTACAAAATAGTTGATTTTTTAACAAAATAGTTAAATTTGTAACCAAATAGTTCAATTTTCAACCAAAAATAATGAACTCGTATGAATAAATTTTCCTGAGTTTTCCTTAATTTCCCCCGTATTATCTATGATTTCTCTGAATTTTAAACAAAAAAATAAACTGTTAAAAAAATAGATAGATTGATTTTTCCTAACTTTTCTTCAGTTCGTCCAATTTTTCCTTGATTTCCCTGAATTTACAATAAAAAAGAATTACCCTTAAAAAAAATCGGTTGATTTTTGCTTACTTTTCCCTAAAGTTCCCCGACTTTCCCTTGATTTACAGGTTTTCCCTGAATTTTATATCGAAAAGAATTTACTTTTATAATTAACTTTTTCTACCATTTGTCTAATTTTCCCCGACTTTTCTTTGATTTCCCTTAATTTCCAACCGAAAATAATTAACAAGAAAATAGAATGATTTTTTCCGAATTTTCTTTCAATTTGCCCGACTTTTGCTTGATTTTCAGGTTTTCCTTGAATTCCGAACCAAAGATAATTAACTTAAAAAATAGATTGCTTTTCCCCGACTTTTCCTTCATTTTCCTGAATTTTCAAAAAAAAAATCGAAAAAAATTAACTTTTATGATTGAATTTTCCTTAAATTTCTCCAACTTTTCCTCGATTTCCCTGATTTTTCAACCAAAAAGAATAAATTAAAAAAACGGATTGATTTTTCCTGACTTTTCCCTCAGGCTGTCCAACTTTTCCTTCATTTCCCTGAATTTTCAACAAAAAATAATGAACTTATATGATCGAATTTTCATGATTTTTGCTTACTTTATCCTAAAGTTCCCCGACTTTTCCTCGAATTAAAGGTTTTCCCTGAATTTTATATAAAAAAGAATTTACTTTTATAATTAATTTTTCCTGCCGTTTATATAATTTTTCCCGACTTTTCTTTGATATCCCTTAATTTCCAACCAAAAATAATTAACAAGAAAAATAGAATGATTTTTCCCGACTTTTCTTTAAGTTTCCTCGACTTTTCCTTAATTTCCAGGTTTTCCCTGCATTTTCAACAACAACAACAAATGAAGTTTCAACCAAAATAAATGGATTTTCTTATTTGTTGCTATTAATTTAGTGCTCATTTAAGTGGGAAAAAAATAAAAAGCTGAAGTATCTTGAAAGCAGGGGAAAAAATCATTCTTTAAAAAAAGACGAATAGGGAAAAGACTGAGAAGCCTGAAAATGTCTTCATGTCAATGAGGTCACTTTTGTGGGACGCTAGCTTCGAAAAGTGAGACCCCAACGTAAAAGGAGAACCCAAACATTTCTCACGTTTGACAGAACTAATTTAATGTGTCCCAAAATTAGTTACATGTCTAGAGACCACCCTTAAGCAAACGATTTCACCCCCAAAGGGTCTAAACTGTGTCAAGTATCATCTTTTTTGACTAGTTTAAATATTTCCAAAATATTTCTACCCAGAACAAAAAAAAAATCATTAATTTTCTGATTCAAAACTGAAATTCATAACAAATTTGGTCTCAAAAGTTATTTGTTGATAAATAAAAATGATGAAGCAACCGACTGACGAGTCCGATGGTCACTCCGGGACGGAACATAAAAAATCGAATTTTTATTTTATTAAAAAAATATATTTAATGAAAATTATTTGCAGAACAAAAATAAATATTATTGACCCTAATTTTAATTTAAAAACCTTTTTACAATTAATTTGATTTTGTTATTTTTCACGAAAATAAGTGATTTAGGCCTCCCTGAAAATGCAGACCACCGTGGCTAATATCACATTCATGGCTCGTCTGTTCTCGATCAAGGAGAGAAAATCCCATATAGAACGCCCACTGTTTCGTTTGACAATTTCCACACGACGGTAATATCGACTTGTACAAAATCGGCCCTATAAATCTGCCACTGACTCCTGAGCATGAAAAAGGCCATGGGGACCATTTTTAAAAGTCGTTTCTTGGAAAATCTGGATGGATCTATTAATCAACTTGTTAAGTAGGCAAAAAGTAGTCTAGGTATGATCGCTACTAAAACGTTAAAATTATAATTTATTTGTATACAAGTTTTCATAAATTCTCATAATTTTGCATTATGAAACAAAAACTGTTATTGTTAATAAAAAGTTATTACATTTAATAAAAAAGACTACCATTAGGCACGACTGGAGAGCTTTAAATGACTTTGTGAAGCTCTTCACCAGGGGTGCTTGCTAGATATTGATCAGCGAACTGGGTCGTAGCAGTGTTGAGGCACGAACGTCTTATTTATGTAAAACTTTCCTCATCGAGTAAGCTTAATAGTACAATAATAAAATGATTTCTTTTTTCCTAATTATTTCTCTTCAATTTGCCTGAAGGGAATTTAATCGTTATTGATAAATTGGAAATGAGAAAGAACGCAATTTACTTCTGTCTTTCAACATTGTTCATAATGACGTCACTCGTACTCGCGAGGAGGTGCAAGGATTGATCGCACGAATCGTGTGATATGATAATCTTCCGAACGTGAGAATATGTCAAGTTATATCGTAATTAATTAGAATCTGTCGAATGAAGGAAACTCTGTTCTCTTTTAAATTAAAAGCATACTCAAAGACAATTTTTTACGACCAGATTTAATTTTGTTTAAATTTTAAATAAAAATGACCCATTTTTTCAAGCTGTTTACATCATTCGAAGGTTACACAATTAGGATATAATTATATGAAAAAAAAATAGTTAATCCATCATATCCCTTTTGTTCATTTCATTTTGTATCGAACAGATCTATCAAAGATTACATACATACTCAGGAAGGAAATGAGGTCGATCTTAACTCGATCTCTTGAAACAAGTAGAGTTGAATTCTATTAGTTGTGGATTCAGTCAGTGAAAATGTATTTTTACTGAATTCAGTGGAATTCGTTCAAATTAGCTAACTACACTTTAGTATAATTAAATGATGTTAGTATTTTTTAAAGAATACAGTAGAATTGAGTAGAATTTATTAGAATGTAGTAGAGTTTAGTAGAATTTAGTAGAATTTAGTACAATTTAATACAATTTAGTACAATTTAGTAGAATTTAGTACAATTAAGTATTTTTAGTAGAATTTAATAGAATAAAGTACAATTTAGCCAAGTTCAGTAGAATTTGGTAGAATTTAGTAGAAATGAGCAGAATTTAGAAAAATACAGTACAATTTAGTACAATGCAGTACAATTTAGTACACTTAACTGGTTTCTAGTAGAATTAATTAGAACTTAGTACAATTTAGTAGAATTCAGTACAATTTAGTACACTGATCTGGTTTTTAGTCAAATTTAGTAGAATGCACTATAATTTAGTAGAATTAAGCAGAATTTAGTTAAATTCAGCAGAATTGACTAAAATATAGTAAAAAAATTCAGAATTCTCTAGGACCTGAATCTATTTTATTCATCGGAATGAATTTACTTGAGTTGTTTTTAATAAACTTGACTTCAAGAGAATCGCCGAATTCAGTAGAATTCAATTCAATTCATTTTGCAGTCACTTTAATTAATTATCCCTGAGTTCGATAGGATTCACTTAACTTAATTTTAAATTTAATTGAATTGATCGGAAATAATATTTTATTTAATATGCTTGCAACTTATTTTAAATTGAGTGACAATTTTGCAAAATTCAGTATAATATAGTGAAATTTAGTAGAATTAAGTAGAATTTAGTCAAATTTAGTCAAATCTAATGAAAATTAGTAGAATTCAGTAGCATTTAGTAGAATTCAGTGGAATTTAGTAGGAGTTACTAGAATTCAGTATAATTCACTCAAATTAACCAGAATTAAATTTGTATGAATACATTTACAATTAATTTAATGAGTAGAGTGCAGATAAAATTAGTAGAATATAGTATAATGTAGTAGAATATCGTAGAGTTTAGCAGAATTCAGGATAAGTTAGTATAATTTAGCATAATTTAGTCGACTTTTGTAGTATTTAGTCGAATTTAGTAGAATTTAGTAGGATTCAGTATAATTGACTAAAATTGATTAGACTTCAGAATAATGTACTAAAATGCAGTAAAATTTACTAAAACTCATTAGAATTTACTAGAGCTAAGGAAATTTGTTTAATTTAGTAGAATTTATTAACATTTATTCAAATTCTCTAGAATTCTCTGGAATCGCATTTGTCTGAATCTGGTTCAGAATTTTTTTATATAGTATAATGCAGTAAAATTTAGCAGAATTTCTTAGATTTTAGTAGAATTCAGACAAATTTAGTAGAATTTGGTAGAATTTATTATAATTTAGTACAATTTAGTCAAATTCTGTAGAATATTGTAGAATAAAGTAAACTTTTTTTAATTTAGCAGAATATAGTAGAATTTAGTAGAATTGGCTATAATTGACTACTAATTCAACAGAATTTACTAGAATTAAGTAGAATTAACTAAAATTAGTGTAATTTACTAAAATTCAATGGAATTGACTAAAATTCAATGAAATTCGCTAAAATTTGGTAGAATTGACTCAAATTCAGTCAAATTAACTTAAATTTAGTCAAATTCACTGGAATTCAGTAAACTTAACTTTAATTCTAGGTACTTTGCTTTCAATTTTTTTTATAATTTGAAGCATCAAAATGTCAATTATACTAATTAATAATAAAATAAAATAAATGTATAACCTAATAAAATAAATATATATAACCTAGTAAATCTACTGAATATAATATAAATAAAATAAATAATCAAAGTAATAACTGTAATAATATAATAATATAATAAAAATAATTTTTGCGAGGCTGCAATTAAAAAAGTGGATCCAAGTATATTCAAACAGAAGATATTTCAATTTGAAGTTTGATCGGGTCTACTAGACGCGCTCTACATGGAGCGGACAATTTCGAGGTTCTGGTCCCACTTAGAACAGCCCTTCTAACATAAAAATGTAGAAATTTAAATTAGAATAAAATCAAATTTAAAATCCTATATGAAGTCTAATAATCAAGTTAATGTACAGAATTCCTGAAAACAAAAGCAAGAATCCACCGACCAAATCAAAAAAACTGAACAAAGCCAAAATAAACGCGGGACATGATGGATCAGCAGATGAAATTAATTGTTCAAAATATAAGGTTTGAGTAAAGTTGATTACTCACTCGCTGATAGACTTGCAGCAGCACTGATGGAATGTTGGGCAGGGTTGGTGTTTGTGTTCGACGCCTGACGTCGCGACGTCGTTCCAATGGTCCCATATTGAGACGCAAGTGTGTCGCTGGGATTGGAATAAGTCCAGGATGGGACATCCACGGCGGTACTTGTCTGGTGGGATGTGGGTATATGGTATGGGGGGCTGTAACTTCGGAAACTCGACCGACCGCCGAAGGGTTGCGAGAATGCAGGTAGACTCTGGCGACTCACTGTCGACACCGACTTGCTGCCATAGTCTTCCGTAATGGCCGGAAGCGAGGTGTTAATTCCTGAAAAACGTCGTCCACTAATTAGCTACGCCCTATTAGCCAACCCCGGAGTTTCACTTTTCAAATCCTTGGTTTTCTGCTCGTTATAGGACAACTAACTTAAAGTGCATTCTTTAAATACTTGTACTATTATCTTGGAGGGGGGGGGCAGTCACTACTGACCCACTACTAGTGAAGACCCCAAGGGACCGTTACAACAGGGGGGAGGAGGTCCTTTACTCATGTAGGTAATTTTTTGAAATTCGCTGTATCGTTAAAAACTTGAACTTTACTGGGATTAAAAATAAATTCCCGGTTTTTTCATTAAATTCACGGTTATTTCCCTCATTTTTCCTGAGACGATTTTTGTTAATCCGAACTCAGAAAGAAAATTGGCATGAATCGAAAAAACTGTTTTCTTGTATGTACAAGGAAATTTGATTGAACCAAATAAATCTTGGTTGTTTCAAAAAAATATTTGATTGATCAAACAACATTTTTTTGCTGAATCAATTAAGTAAATCTAGTAAAAGATTTGGTTTAAAGAACCAACAAGTGTTCTTAGATTAACTAAATATTTTGTTGTTCATATAATTACCATATTCTAGAGTCGAACCAACAAAAATATTGTGGGTTCAACCATAGAATATGGTTATTATATGGGCAACAAAGTTCAATCAAACAAATTTTGGTTGCTTTAACAAAACATTTGATTGACCCAAGCAAATATTCCATCTGATAAACACATTCTATATTTTGCCAACGAACATTCTTGGGTCAACTGAAAATTTTTTTCATCCAAGGAATATGGTTATTATATGGACAGCAAAATATTTAGTTGCCCGAAGAACACTTACTGGTTTTTTCACCAAATCTTTTGGTAGATGGAATATTTGGTTGGGTCAATCAAATACATTGTTTAATCAACCAAAGTTTGTTTGAATTAAGCAAATTTTCATTTACATCCAACAAAACAGTTTTCTTGATTCAAAACAATTTTTTATCCCATCAACTATTCCTGTAATGCACCAGTTGTTGGCTCGTACAGTTAAATTTGTTTATTAATTTCAAAAATAAAATAATTTTTAACTGTAGAAGAAAGACCTTTGAAGCTTGACTTTAAGATGTATAATTTAAAAAAAATGAAGATTTATAATTTAAAAAAAAACACGTAAATTTAAAAAATTTAAATTCGAATAAAATTAAATTCAAAATCCTATTTAATTCTCTTGCAATTAAAAAAATTGTGCTTGGGTTCTTTTTCCCTCACAAGGGAATCAAAATATATTTATTTTTATTTTACTGAACAAAATTATTTTCGTTGACTTTTCGCATTGAAAAATCGAATGTTACAGAAAACCGCTGACTTTGAAATTAGAAAAGATCTATTTTTCAAGAATGATTAATTAGCAACTAAAAATATAATAATTTATATTTTAATTCTGGGTCAGAAAAAGTTGAATTTACTAAAAGGCAATTTTTAACCAAATAGTTGAATTTTCAGTTAGAAAAAATTAATTACAAAAAAACCGAATTATTAACAAACCAGTTAAAATTTCAACAAAAAAGATGATTATTCGACAAAAGAATGATTTGTTAACAAAGTAGTTTAATTGTTAACAAAATAATTAAATTTTCAAGCTGAAAAGATTATTTTTTTAAAAAACAGTTGTATTTTCAAAAAGAAAGTTCATTTGCAATCAAGAAAGATGAATTTTCAACCAAGAACGATGACTTATATAGGATAAAATATGCATTTAAAAAAAAAGTGAAAATCTCCTAGCAAAAAAATAAATAACAAAATAGTTGGAGTTACGTCATAATTAAATGTTTGACAGTAAAGTTAAATTTTCAAGAAAAAATTTACTTTCCAAAGAAGAAAGATAACTTTATTATAAAAAAAAGAAAACATTTTTAACGAAAAATATAATAGTTGATATTTCCTAAAAAAGAGTCTTATTGTAATTTCAAAAACCGTTTCATTTAATAATAAACAAAAAATCAACAAATAAGTAGAGTTTTTAACAAAAAATACATGAATTTTCGGTTTAGAAAATTAATTTTAATTTAAAGAAATTAATGTTTACACTGCGCCAATAAAAAAACGAATTTTCAACAAAGTAGTGGAACTTTCACCCAAAAAATAAAATAAATAAAATAATTAAATTTTCAATAGCAAAAGTTAATTCTTAACAGCCCGAATATCACAAAAATTTCCCTGAAATTCTTTTGATAAACTTAATTA
The DNA here is from genome assembly GCA_035041075.1 of Acraspis erinacei. Taxonomy (NCBI): domain Eukaryota; kingdom Metazoa; phylum Arthropoda; class Insecta; order Hymenoptera; family Cynipidae; genus Acraspis; species Acraspis erinacei. The sequence continues at coordinate 29,134,321 of JAWWLR010000148.1, read as the reverse complement.
GTTTAATCAATTTAAATAAATGCATTTGATTTTTTCTCAATCACATTTTACGAACAAGTGTTTAGGTTTTAGAATTTTCCCTGGTACGCGGACATTTACATATTTCCGGAAACCTTCGTGGAAGATTTTTCGGAATTCTCCGAACCTTTCATTGGAATGTTCCAGGAATTTTCCCGGAATGTCCAGGAAAACTTTTGGGCGATCCAGGAAAGTAGAATTCAACTTTCAATCAAGTTACTATATTTTCAAATAAAGAAGATGAATTCTCCGCCAAAAATATAATAGTTATTATTTCAACCAAAAAATAATTTAATTTTGAATAAAAAAACAATACAAAAATCCACAAAAAATAAGCGATTAACAACAAAATAGTTGAATTTTTAACAAAAAGATTTTCTACCGAAAAAAAAAATTTTTCATAAAAATGATTGAATTTTCTAGCCAAAAAGACGACTTGTTCAAAAGACAATTGAATTTTTAAACATAAAAGTTCATTTTTAATTACGAAAGGTAAATTTTCAATCAAGAAAGATGACTTTTCTAATAAAAAAAAAATGTTTAACAAAACAGTTGTTTTTTAACTTAATTTTTAAATATAATATTGTTTAAATACCTTGTGTTGACCACAATTGTTGCGAAGACACTGGGAGTTCTGTAGGACTATTCGCCATGTAGGATAGGGGATAGGCATTGGTGGTTCCAGTCGAACCTCCCATTGTACCAATTCCTCCCAACGTGCGATACATAGACGAACTGTAACAAAAATTAATAAAATTTTATCAAATATAGTCAAAAAGTGATGTTTTCAAAAATTGTGAAAATATTTTTTAACAGATAATTTAAAATTCAGTTTTAAGGTTCAAGTATATGTTATACTATTCATATATCAAAATTATATTCTATTTTGAGAATGAGTTTCAAAAGCTGCTCTATTTTCAACATTGTTGTTACTGAAAAAGTGGTTTTATTTTAGTTTTATTTCAATTTTTTCTTTTTCTTTATTTCAGTGGTTTTAGCGTGAAAAATTTTGTTTAAAATGAAAATGTTATTAGTGTAAGTCCTTATTTAGGACTTACACTTCAAAATTTTAATTTTAATTTATGCAATTGAAAATTTATAGTGAATTAAATTTTTTGTATTATGGAATGCTAAATCATTAAATAATTTTCTATTTTTTTTATCAATTTTTCAATTTGAAAGAATTTAGAAAATTAGCTGTTTTCATTTTGTTCTCCTGTATTGTCTTCTAAAAGTGAACATTTAAATTTTACATGATTCTGTAATAATAAAGGTAACAAATCTGCTCTTAACTTTTTGAACAAGTGTTTAAAAAAAATGATTTTCAAGATTTTAAGATGTTCAAGGTTTATTCAAGATTTTAAAAAATGTTGCGAAATTTTTTAATGATTTGAAAATATATTTCGAAGTTTTAGATGTTTTCAAAAAATTCTAGAACAAATTAAAATTTGACAGTACTTAAAACAAAGATAAAACCAACTGTTTTTTTTTTTGTAAGATTGATAAAAAAAATTAAAAAGCTTCTTAGGAAAGTTGAACGTTTTAAAAAAATAAAAAATCTTCTTAATATTTCTAGGAAAATTTCTAATGATTTTTTTATTTCAAGCATTCATTTTAAAAGAATATTTAAATCAATTATTGAAAAATTCAAATATATTTTGTCCAAAAGAATCTGGAAGATTTTAAGGCGATATTTTTAATTTTACGAAACTTTTTCAAATATTTAGGAAAAAATCGAATAATTATAAAAACATTTAGAAGTTTTTAAAAAATCGCAAAAAGATTTTTAAAATCTTAACACAAAACGAAGCTTTTTGAAGATTTCCAAATAAAATTTGAACGTTTTATTTTAAGAATTTGAAAGGTTTCATCAAGATTGAAAAATTAATTTTAAGAGAATATTTAAGATTATTTGAAAATATTATATAAGATTTCCAAAAATTTTAAAAACAGTCTCGAAGATTTTCAAACTCTAAAAGATTTCAATGAAATTTATAAAATATTTTTAAAAAATTTTCAAGCGTTAAAAGGCTTTAAAACGCCTTGATTCTTTTTGAGATTCCTGAAATGTTCCAAAATATTTTTGAATCTACTGGAGAAACTTAGAAAACTTATATTTATATAACCTTACGGCAAATAAAGAAAGAAAATTTTTAAATAAATAATTATTCGAAATTTTTATTTTGTACTGAAAATTATTTTTCGCTTTAAAACAGGATTTGCCTAATTTTTTTCTTGCCTTAAAAACCTGTTTTAGCAAAAAATTAATCTTCTTGATCGAAAATTCATCTTTTTTGTTTAGTATTTCACTATTTTGTTAGAAAGATTTGTATGGATTAAACTTTCTTTTTTTACTTAAATTGAATTCTTTTAGGATTGAAATATCAACTGATTGCCCATGAAAAAGTCATCTTAGGTGGTTAAAGTTTAAGGATTGATCACTTTAGTTGGAACTAAAATTTTTTTTAAACACATACTTTTTATTCAAAAAAATAGTTTTTTATTAAAATCTTAACAGTTTGATTTAAAATAACAATCTTTTTGGGTACAGGATTCAACTATTTTTCTGAAAATTCGACTCGTTAGGTGAATTCAACTTTTTTTATTAAAAATTAAAAATATTTTTTATTTTAACTACCATTTGTTAAATTTTTCGTTGAGAATTAAACTTATTAGTTGAAAATTCAATTACTTTGTTGAAATTTAAACTAATTTATTAAAAATTCATTTTGTTGGTTTAAGAATCATCATTTTGGTTTAAGAATCATCATTTTGTTTAAAAATCATCTCTTTTGCGGAAAAAGTAACTATTTTTCTGAAATTTCGTCTTTTTTGGCAGAACAAATTAATCATCCTGGTTGAAAATTTCCTCTTTTTGTTTGAGGATTCAACTTAAAAATTTTTTATGAATTCAACTGTTTTAGATTTTAAATAAAAATCTTTTTGGATTGAAATATCAATTAATATTTTTTGTTATTAATCGATCTTTTTTGATTGAAAATACAATTACTTTCAAAGTTAAATGCTTTTTTTAAAAAGTACATTAAAAACAACTTTTTGGTGGAAAATAATTCGTCCCATTTGAAAATATTTAAAGTTCGTTGTTTCAAAATACAACTGCTTGATAATTAGTTTGTTTTTAAAGAAACAGATACATAAGCAGTTACTCGAAATTTTGATTTTGCATTAGAAATTATTTTTTCCCCAAACCGAAAAAAATACACGCCACCTAGTTCAATAAAAAACGACTCAAAAAAATGTTGAAAAAGACCTTGAATGTCGTCGATATTTTATCTCTCGATTTGATCAGATCGGCAGGGGACAAAAGTCGGTTCGGTGTGGTCTCCGGGAAATTTAGTGGTGCATTTCCGCAACACGAAGTCGTCTGAAAATTCTAACTGTAATTCCTTGGCGCCCGCATAGTATGCAGACAGACTGTCGCAGGACGAAAAAAAAAGTATTTCAGGTATGTAGGCGTGCAGACAGGTAAAAAAATAAATAAATAAAATGGTCAGTAGTGGATTAGTAAATTACGGAAATGACAATGGTAATGGAGTAGTTGTGTCCAAGGTGTCCACTCCTCTTGATCGCTTGAGTAAGGAGGCGGAAGTACAATGGCAACCGGGCACGTGCCCGTATTTTTCACTCAGACCCCATAGTTCCGGTCTCCGCGGGTCTTATAAAATGCAGCGTTTAAAATTTAAGCCCTGCTTCCGGTTTTTTTTTTCTTCACCTTTTATTTTAGCCTCTTGTCTTCGGATTTTCGAAAGTTGAGATGATCGAACCCGAGGATAAGCTTTTATAATAATTCCTCTTCCTGAGGGTCATTTGGGGATTCCACTTTGTTCAAATCCTACAATTAGTTATTGGGGAAATGATGCATTTTCTGAGCAATTAGAGACCCATTAGGGCATTGGGAAAAGTATGGGATTTAAATTGGTCGTAAATGATTTAATAGAATTTGCTTTGGTTTACGCAATTTTTTCGGAACTCATTTCTTGGCCTAAGGAAATATTTTTTTATTTTTAAAGTCTGGTATTCATAATTATTTGACTAAGTCAATTTTTCCATTTTTAATTTGGACAGAATTCTCATGGGAGGAGGCGTATCCTATCATTTACGTCATCAAAGTGGATACTTTGGATACGTCAATTTTTAGTGGAAATCCTCTTACATAATATAATTTCATAAATTGGAAAAATAATTATTAATAAAAAATAAAAATTTTGAATAAATATTTATTTTTTAAGATTATTTAAACATAATTTTCCTACGATTATTGACTTAAAGATTACAGATATAAAAAATCAAAAAGTGCAATAAAAAAGTAATTTCTCAAACAAATAAATTAATTTAAAAAATTGTTTAATTACATTTTTTCTAAAAAAAGATCGACTGAATTCGCTCCACTGGGAATCGAAACACAAAACTTCTATTTTTAACCCAAAAATTTTTTATCCAAAACAGATTAGACGAATTTTCTACAAGCAAAGTAATATTCAACAAAATATTGGAATTTTACACCAGATAGATGTATTTTTTAAAAAGAAAATTAGTTGTTTTGGCCAAAGAGGAATTTACAAAAAATTAATTAAATTTGTAATCGCAGAGGTTGAATTTTCAACAAGCAAAATTTTCAACTAAAAATGCAATATTTGATATTTTAACAAATAAAATATTTTAATTTTTAATAAAAAAAGCAGTTGAATTTGGCCAAAAATACAATTTTTTAACAAAATAGGTGAATCGTCAACCCATGAAGATTAATTTTCAATCACTGGCATTTTTTTACAAAAAAAGACGAAGAGACGAATTTACCACAAAGAAATTAATTTTCGACCAAATGGTTGAATTTTAAATTAATAACATTAATTTTCTACCAAAAAGATTAATTTTTTTGCTAAAAAAGATAAATTTTTCAATAACTCAGTTATATTTTTAATCGAAGAAGTCGATTTTGAACTAAAATGATGAATCTTCAACTAAACGAGAATTTTTAACAAATTTTTTGAAATTTTAACAAAAACGATTTTTTAGAATCTAGAATTTTTTTAAGAATTTGATTTTATTTCATAGAATTTTACAAAGTTTAAGGAAAAATTGAATCAGATTAAAAGATATTTAGAAATTGCAGAAGTTTGGAAAAATATTGCATTCAATTAAAATTGCCTCAAAATCTGCCAAATTCGAATTTTTCTAAAATTTGTTTTAAAAAGTTTCAAAATTAAAAAATTGCTTTCAAAATCTTCCAAACTTTTTGATATTTTTAGAAATATCTTGAAAATTTGAAAATAATAAATCATCTGAAATTTTTTCAGAAATCAAAAAAAAATATTATTTTGAAACCTTTCTGAATATTTTAAAAAAGTTTCCACATTTTTTGTTCCAAATCTACAAAAAGTTGTAATCTAGCAAAATGAAAAATTTTGTTTAAAAATTTTCTATATTCATTTCCGAAATTTTAGAAAATCATTTTAAATATGTTTAATTTTTTGTCAACGTTTTAAAAATAAAAAATAATTTGAAATTTCCCCAGGAATCGTAAGACAAAAAATGTATTCTCTTGCAACAGATTTCCAAATTTTAAAAAGGTTCTGTTCCTAAAATACTTAAAATCTACATTTTAATTTAAAAATTGAAATCTTCTAAATATATTTTGAACTATTTGAGTTTTCCTAAAATTAAAAAATAAATCGTTATTATTTGAACGTGTTAAAAAGTTTAAAAATTATTGTGTAGTAGCAAAATTATAAGGAAATTTTTTTTTTAATTTCTAAAGAAAGTATCTTCTCTATAACAATGTTTGCGAAAATGTATTATTAGCATTTTGTTTAAAGTACTAACTCACTTGTAATGAATTTGACTAAAAATGTAAAGTGGTTTATCAGTTCAGATAAATTGAACCAATAACGAATAGAAATAGTTCTTTATCTGAAAGTTTAAAAAAAGAAGACCTATCAATATTAATTTTAACCCACTTACTGATTAGATAATTAGTAATTGTTTATTATATGTAAACAATAATAAAGCGATACAGCGCAAAAATGAAATGAAAATTTAAATAAAATTTGCAAGAATCGATAGAAATATTCCGTCTAATATAAATAATCTAATAATAAAGTTGAGTGATAAATCTATAACAGAATAAATTCCAATCATGTTCCATTAAACTATATCCATATTCTACTTTTCTCTACGTGGTAAATCCATAAATAACAATTCCCACGTGGTTCAAGTCAAAATAAAGTTGGAATCGATCCTTAGCATAATTTTGTTTAAACAACGAAACTCGAGGAAAGGAAGAGAAAACAAATTGCTGCAAGTCACTGCAAATTACATTTTAGCATGCCTCTTTCTATCCCGGAATTATATAAAATATTAAGGTACAAT
>JAWWLR010000148.1:29053422-29064411 GCA_035041075.1 Acraspis erinacei | reverse complement strand
TTAATTTGATGATTGGACGTTAAATAAGATTTTTAATTTGGATTTTAATCTAATTTAAATTTCTTAAATTTTTATATTTGTTAACATTTTTTTAAATCCCCTGCTTTGTTCAATCTTGGAATCTATCTAGAATCTTTTGTGAAATAATAGAAGTCTTTCTGGAATCTTTTAAATCTATCAAAAATTTTTGCAAATTATTTAAAATCTTGATTAGATATTTCAGATATTATTGCAAAATTGATGAAATCTTTGTGAAATCTTTGGAAATCTTTGCGAATATTTGTGAAATTATTTAAATCTTTCTTAAATCTTTGGAAGTCATTGAAATATTTGTCTCTTTATAATCTATTTGAAAATAATAATATTTGTGAAATAATTAAAATCAGTCTAAAATCAGTTCAGTTCATATTTAAAATATTTTCGACATATTTGGGAATATTTCTGAAACTATTGAAATCTTTGGGAAATCGTTGAAACTTTTTTTAAATCTTTGTGAAGCCTTTGTGAAATCTTTGCGAAATCTTGTTGAATTCTTTAAAAATCTTTGAGAAATCTTTAAAATCTTTGTAAAATATTCGGTAATATTTGTGGAATATTTCAGAAATGACTGAAGTCCTTGTGAAGCCTTTAAAATATATCCGAAATCTTTCAAATCTTTGTAAAATTATTAGGAAATCATTGAAAATTTTGTTCAATATTTTTAATCTATCTGAAATATTTGTGAAATGTTTTAAATGTATCCTAAATCTTTGCAAAATATTTGCAATATTTGTAAAATACTGATGAAATCTTCAAGGAAATTATTTCAATTTTGTCAAATCGTTGAAAATTTTTGAAAAATATTTGAAATATTTGTGAAATTATTAAAGTCCTTGAAATCTTGGTTAAATAATAGAAGTCTGTGTGAATTTTTTTAAATCTATCTGAAATCCTTTCGAAATACATGAAATCTTTGTGAACTCTTTATGAAATCTTTGTGAATTCTCTAAAAATATTTGCAAAATATTTGAATTATTTTTGAAATATTCGGTAATATTTGTCAAATTATTGACATCTTTGTGAATTATTTCAGAAATTATTGAAGACCTCGTAAAGGCTTAAACATATATCCGAAATCTTTGAAATAATTATGAAAGCATTAAAATATTTTTTCAATCTTTGAAATCTATATGAGATCTATGTGAAATAATAGAAGTCTATGTGAAATCTTTGAAATCTATCTAAAATCCTTTCGAAATATTTAAAATCATTGTTAAATCTTTGCGAAATCTTGGTAAAATCATTGAAAATTTTGTCAAATCTTTGGAAATCTTTGCAAAATATTGGGGAAATTAATCAAATCATTGTGAATTTTTTTGGAAATCATTGAAAACTCTGGGAATCCTTTACACATTTTTGCGAAATATTTGAAATATTTTCGAAAAATTCGGTAATATTTGTGAAATTTTTTGAAATTATTTAAATCTTTGTGAAATATTTGAAATCTATCTGAAATCCTGTCGAAATATTTTAAATCATTGTGAAATCTTGGTGAAATTTTTGTAAAATCTTTGTAAACTCTCTAAAAATCTTTGCAAAATTTTGAAATTTTTGTGAAATATTCAGTAATATTTGTGAAATGACTGAAATCTATGTGAAGTTATTTAAATCTTTGTGAAATATTTAGGAAATCATTGAAATCTTTGGGAATCCATTACAAATCTTTGCGAAATATTCGAAATATTTTTGAAATATTCGGTAATATTTGTAAAAATATTGAAATCTTTTTGAAATTATTGAAATCTATGTGGAAGATTTCAGAAATTATTGAAGTCCTTGTGAAGGTTTAAAAATATATCCGAAATCTCTTAAATCTTTGTGAAATAGTAGAAGTTTTTGTAAACTCTTTGAAATCTATCTGAATTACTTTAATAATATTTGAAATCATTGTGAAATCTTTGTGAATTACCTAATAATCTTTGCAAAATTTTGTAATATTCTTGAAATGTTCGGTAATATTTGTGAAATTATTGAAATCTTTGTGAAATCTTTCATAAATTATTGAAATCCTCCTTGGGACGGCTGAAAAAAATCAGATATGTCTGAAATCTATGTGAAATCTTTGAAATCTATTTGAAATCTTTGTGAAGTCTTTACAAAATCTTGGTGAATTCTTTCAAAATTTTTGAGAAATCTTTGAAATCTTTGTAAAATATTAGGTAATATTTGTGAAATATTTCAGAAATGATTGAAGTCCTTGTGAAGTCTTTAAAATATATCCGAAATCTTTTAAATCTTTGTGAAATTATTAGGATATCATTGAAATTTTTGTTCAATATTTTAAATCTATCTGAAATCTTTGCGAAATATTTTAAATATAGAAATAATAGAAGTATTTGCGAAATCTTTGAAATCTATCTAAAATCCTTTCGAAACCTTTGTAAAATGTTTGTGAATTCTCTAAAAATATTTGAATTATTTTTTAAACATTCGGTAATATTTGTCAAATTATTAACATCTTTCTGAATTATTCGAGAAATTATTGAAGTACTCGTGAAGGCTTAAAAATATATCCGAAATCTTTGAAATAATTATGAAAGCATTGAAATCTTTTTTTTTTAAATTTTGTCAAATCTTTGGAAATCTTTGAAAACTCTGGGAATCCTTTCCAGATTTTTGCGAAATATTTGAAATATTTTTCAAACATTCAATAATGTTTGTGAAATGATTGAAATCTTTAGGAAATCATTCAAATCTTTGGGAATCCATTACAAATCATTGCGAAATATTTTTGAAATATTCGATAATATTTGTAAAAATATTGAAATCTTTGTGTAATATTTAAGAAATTATTGAAGTACTTATGAAGTCTTTAGTATATACGAAATCTCTTAAATCTTTGTGAAATCATTTAAATCTTTGAAATCTATATGTAATCTTTTTTAAATAATAGAATTATTTGTGAAATATTTGAAATCTATCTGAAATCCTTTCTAAATATTTAAAATAATTGTGAAACTAAATTTGCAGTTAATTTTTGTATGATGGTTAAAAATCGCAACTATTTATTTGAAAATTAGTCTGTTTTAGTTGAGGATTCAAACTTTACTGTTAAAAATCCTTTTTTTTTTAATAAAACTATGTTTAGAATAAAATTTAAAAGAAATTTTGTTGAAATATCACGTTTTTCATTGAAAATGTATCTCCTTTGGTTGAAAATTCAGCTACTTAGTTGGAACTGGAAATACTTGGTTCAAAATTCATTTATTTGGTTGATGATTGATCATTTTAGTTGAAAACTTTTTTTCGTTTAAAATTGATCTTCTTAATATGAAAATTCATCTTTTTGGTAAAAATGAACTTTTTATGTACAAATTCAACTATTTGTTGAAAATTTATATCTTTGGATAAAGATTCATTTCTTTGGTAGAAAATTTAACTTTAATGTTGAAAATTCGTTTCTTTTTTGGCAGAACATTTATTTTTATTATTATTAAAAATTATTAAAAATTCGCTCTAACTATTCCATTTTCTGTGGAAAATTTACCTTCTTTGATAGAAGTGTAGTGTTTCGTTAAAAAATTATCTGTTTGGTAGAAAATTTACTCATTCTCTTTTTTTGAGACTACTTTTCTTTGTTAAAAAAACTATATTTTTAGTTGAATACGAATTAATTTGTCTAAAAAGCAATTTTTTGTTTAAAATTTACTTTTCTACCAGCAAATTCAAATATTGTATTTTTGGTTTGTAAATTTATCTTTTGGGTTTAAAATTAAATTATTTAGCCGAAAATTCATTTATTGGGTTAAAAATATTGATTGCTTTAACTGAAAATTTAATTTGTCTATTTTTGGTTAAAAAATAATTAAAAAAAAAAAATTTGTTCTAAATGAGTTTTTTCTTGTTTAACCTTTTATTTTCTGACATTTTAAAGATTCTGATTTTTGTTAAAAATTTATTTTTTCAGCTTGGTGTCTTTTCAAGATTCACCTCCTCGGTTGAAAACTTAACCATTCCATTTTTTGAAAATTATTATTTCTGGTTAAAAAATCATCATTTGGGTTAAGCTATTTTATTGAAAATTTATTTTTTTAAGATTCATCATTTTAGTTGAAAATTGATCGCTTTGTATAAAAAAGAACTATTTTGCTGAAAAATTGTTTTTTTGTTGTTGTTGTTGAGAATTTATTTTTTAACTAACAATGTATCTATTTCATTTTTTGTTGAAAATTGATTATCTCGAAAATATCGAACAAATTGTCGTCGAAAATCTAATTGGTTGCGACACAGCGTGAATATAAATTTAATTGACTGTTTCCAGGTTGTTTATCTATTAATAAAGATTTATGAATTTTCTGCACCATAAATTTTGTGGATTGAAATTTCCAAATAAATAATTGAACTTCATCATAAAATTTATTTCTAAATGTTTCTAAGCATTATTGATAGAAGAGAATATTTAAATTGCAAACGATTGTTCAATATTGGGAAATAATTACGTTCTTAACATTTTCCTACCACGCTATCATTTTCAAACTTTTTTACATTTCCAAGATAGAAACAAATATTAAATTATGGGAAAAACTTATTTTGAATAATTCGAAATAAAATTTAGAAGCTGTTTAATAATTTTAAAATATTTTGAGATTACATTTTTTTTTACATTTCTGGGAACATTTTTATTGGTTTAGGTTTAATTTTAAGATAATAATTGTAACTTTTAAAGACTTAACAATGTGTGGAAAAAATATACGGAGGACTTTAGGACAATTCTTTTAAATTTTAGGGATTAAACAATTTTTAGAATCTGAAAGATTTAAAGACAAATTGTTTAATTTTGCAGAATTTCAAAAAAATTGAATAGTTTTTATTGTTTGATTTATAATTACTTATTTAACATAAAAGAAAAATATTGCAAAATATTCCAAAAAATGTCTTCCTTAATTTAAAATTTTGTAATTAAATGTGTTAAAAATGTAATATTTTAGATTGAAATAAGTATTTGAATAGGATTTACCAGGTTATACGCAACATATTTGTATGTACAGTTACTACTTTCTTGTTACTAATTCATTCACCAAGAAACGTAAACAGTCAGGGCCGCCTGAACTGTTTCCACTCTTAATGCACAATATTGCGCATTATACACTACTGAGTACTCACGCACTGCGGCCCTTCCGAGGTCGCAGAGAAACTGCGTGGGCCAGAATTTTCTTCAATAAATGAGGTAAAATTAAAAAGAAATGTAAAATTCTGTAGTTTTCTGTAATACCTTGTAGATTTTTGCAACAAGCTAAAAGAAATATTAATAAAAAATTATGCAAATATTTTAATTGTAGAAACTTGTACTCTATTGTTAATTTTATTTACTTTTCTACAAGAAAATACAAGAAAAAATTGGCTATACAATGAGACAGCTTAACATCTGAAATATTTGAAACCAAAGATTTTAAAATTCAAGAAAATCTAGAATTTATACTTTTGAGAAAATAAAAAAATTTCTTTACTAAAGATCGTTTTTAAGATTCTGGAAAAGAATTGTTGCTTTTCGAGTGTTTGAAGTAAAGACATCTGCAGCCTTGTATGCGGATAAAACTGGATGAACAATGAATTTTATAGTGCTTAGAAAATGTGTTTGAGAAGCTCAGTTTTAGTTTCCTGTTCCTTTTGCTGTGGGACGGAACAATCTGCGTATAACCATAAAATGAGTAAATACCCTCTTGAGAGGACCCTCACCAAGGCCCTCACGCATGTTTGCGGCTTGGTGTCTGGCCCCTAAAGGCCCGATTATATATGAGGACAGCGATCACACATGGAGAGGATTTTCCCAAGAAATTTTCTTTCCCCACATTCACAAATATACTTCAATCATAATAATTCATTCTTTAACTATTTTTTCTTTTTTATAAATTTATATTTTTTATTCTCGTTTTTTCTAATTTCTCGGGCTAATATTTAAAATTTCTGGTCCATAAACTAAGTTACCAATTTTAGGCTTTTACCCCCCCCCCCCCCCGGGCCTTCTCACTAAAACCGTAATTTATAAGTTTTCAAGTCCAAATATTTTTATTTTATTCTTTTAATAATCTTCAACTAATAAAAGACAAATTTCTAATAAAAAATGGAAGAATGCCATTTTCAGATAAAAAATAAATGTTTAAACCCCCCCTACCCCAAAGAATTTTTAATTATTCAATCCGAAAATATGATTTTGTAAACAAAAAAGTTAATTTTCTACCAAAAAGTTATACTATCATAAAAATATGTTTATTTTCAATCAAATAGATTTCCCAAAATCTTCAAGAACGAATTATCTACAAAACGGTTAAATTTCCAACCCGAAAATATCACATTTTTAACATAAAAGTGCCTTTACTACCAAAAAGATATATTTCCATAAAAAAAATGTTATTTTCAACCAAAAAAAACCAAAAATAAAAAAAAATAAACCAAAAATATGAATTTCTAACAAAAAAGTTAATTTTCTACCAAAAAGTTATATTTTGATAAAAATAGTTCAATTTTCAACAAAATATTTAAACCAAAAATAAGAATTTTTAACAAAAAATCTTAATTTAAAATCAAAGAGGTGAATCTTCAAGAAAAATGAATTTTTAACAAAAAAAGGTATTTTTCATCAAAAAGTTCTATTTTCATCAAAATAGTTTCATTTTCAACCAAACAGTTAAACCACAAATAAGAATTTTGAACAAAAAAGTTTAATATAAAATCAAAGAGGTGAATCTTCAAGAAAAATGAATTTGTAACAAAGAAGTTAATTTTCTACCAAAAAGTTATATTTTGATAAAAAATGTTTAATTTTCAAGCAAATAGTTAAGCGAAAAATATTAATTTTTAACGAAAAAGTTAATTTTCTACCAAAAAGTTATATTTTCATAAAAATAGTTTAATTTTCAACTCAATAGTTAAACCAAAAATTTGAATGAACAAAAAGAGTTAAACTTTTAATCCAAAAAGACCAATTATCCACAAAACGGTTGAATTTTCAAACCGAAAGTGTGACATTTTTAATAAAAAAGGTCAAGTTGAAATCAAAGAGGTGAAAAATTAATTTTTTATAAGAAAGTTAATTTTCTACCAAAAAGTTAAATTTTCATAAAAAATTGTAATTTCTGAACAAACAGTTAATACAAAAATATGGATTTTTATAAAAAAAAAGTTAATTTTCAACCGAAGAGTTTGATTTTCTACCTAATTGTTCAATTTTCCAATGATCCAGATTAATTTAGCCCTAAAAATTTGCATTTTTAAAAGAAGGGGATGAATTTTTAATCAAGAAGATTAATTTCCAGCCAAAAAAGATTAGTTTTTAATAAAAAAGTTTGTAAACTAGATAAAAGTTTATTTTTTATAAAAATATAAATTTTTAACCAAAAATGGAATAGTTACATTGTCAGTGAAAAAAAAAATTCTGAACCAAAAAATAAGAAAATGTTCAAGAAAATAGTTATACTATTAAAAAAAAGGAGATGAAATTTCAACTAAAATGATGAATTATAAAAAATGATTTTTGAACACAAAAGTTCAACTTTTAACCAAGTAGTGGAATTTTCAACAACAAAGAAGATGAATCTTAAGCCAAATAATTTATTTTTCAACCAAAATATGCATTTTCCAACCAGAGGATTAACATTCTATAAAAAAACATGAATTTTCAACAAAATGGTTCAATTTCCTACAAAAAGTTGAATTTTCAACCGGAAAATGTGATTTTTCAAAAAAAAAGTTAATTTTCTACAAAAACTTAAATTTTATTAAAAATAGTTTAATTTTTATTTAAAAAATTACGTTTTCTAACAAAAAGTTGAATTTTTATACAAATAGTTGAATTTTGCACTAAATTAGTTAAATTTCAAAAACAAAAATATTAATTTTTAACAAAAAATTTAATTTTCAACCAAAAAGATTAATTTTTGGACAAAGAAAGAAGAATTGCTAACAAATTACGTGAATTTTACAAAAAATAGTTCAACTTTCAACCAAATAGTTAAATTTCGAACTAAAAATGATGAATTTTTGTCCAAATACACCAGAATCCCGATTTTGTAACCTCCGGCTTTGTAAGCCCATGCAGTTTCTCAGGGTGCAGGGTGAGAGACGGCTGCGACTCTCCCCTCGGAAGGGCCGCAGCGCGCGATTACTCAGGCCAGTATATTGCGCAATATTATACATTCCAATTGTAAATTGTTAATTTTCCATCAAGAAGATTAATATTTTACCAAATAACACGAATTTCCAATAAACTTGTTGAATTTAAAATCCGAAAAGACGAATTATCTCCAAATTTTTTAACATTACTTCCAGCGACCCCACCCACACACACTGTATTTTTTAATGTGACCCTGGCCCTCTAAAATCGGTAACATATTTTATGGACTACCCCTTAAGAAATTTTATGAAAAACATCATTTTTGAAAAATTGACGAAGAATTATTAATATTTATTCAGTTCAAAATACTGTAATTTTCCGATTTTATTACAGGAAAAACGAAACCTGATAATTTTATTTTGTCAATTATTATTTCGTAAAAATTTTTTATTTAAATATTAATTATTAATAAAATATAAGGAAAGCTTTATTTCATATTTTAATTTTTCCTGCCTCTGGTTTTTAATTGTGCGTGACAATTCTGCCACCTTTCTTATGGTAGTTAAGACTACGATAAGCGCGATAGCATTGATAAGGTGATATGAAACGGCACGCGACTGCGATACATACCCTACGCTCACAACTCATAATTGCACGTGTGAAAGATGATTCTGCACTCATTCTTCTTCCGCATTTTAGTTTAATAAATTATTTGTTAAATTACTTGAAAAAGCGCAAAATCAGATTAACAGGAATTTTAAATAAAATAGTAATTTTAATCAGCTACTTTTTCTATGACTAATTTTTTGAAAGTATAAATTTGTATTTTCACTGAAAATACAAGAAATCTCGTATTGAGTCTCGTATCGAATATCTTCTCGAATCTCGTCTCGAATCTGTTCTGAAATCTTTTCTGGATATATTGTCTCAAATATTGTCTCGAATCTTGTCTTGAATCTCGTTTTGAGCCTTGTCTCATGTCTCGTCTCGATCCTCATCCTGAATATCGTATCGAATCTCGTCTCGAATATCGTCTTGAATCTCATCTCAAATCTCGTCTCTAATCTCGTTTTAAACCTTGTTTTGAAACTCATCTTGAATCTAGTCTTGAATTTTGTCTCGAATCTCGTCTGGAGACATGTCTCAAATCTTTTCTTGAATATTCTCTCAAATCTCGTGACAATCTCATCTCGAATTCTACATGAAATAGTTGAAAATCTAACCAAATATATTGAAATTTTCAAACAAATGGTTTAATTTTGAAACAAAAAAGATTAAGCTTGAACAAAAAACAGTTGCATTGTCAATCACTTAGTTTAATTTCTACCAACAAAAAAATGAATTTGTTAATAAAAAGTTGCATTTTGAACCAAATAACTAAAAATTTAAGGCAAAAAAACATTTTCAGAAGACAGTTAAATTTTTAACCCTAATAGTTAAATTTTCAAACAAGAGGACGAATTCTCAACAAAATATGTAATAGTTGGTATTTTAACCAAAAGAGATTAATTTTAAAACCAAAAAGAAGAATTTTTAAGCAAGAACAACAATTGCTTACCAAAAGTTCAAATTTTCGAGAAAATTCAAGAATTTTCAAGTAAATACTTGAATTTTTAATTATAAAATATACATTTTTAACTGCAAACAAAAAAGTTAATTATTCAGTAAAAAATGTAATTTGTACAAAAAACGAATTTTTAATAAGATTTTCAACATTTTCAAAAAGAAGGAGAGAAATAACCATATAAAATTATGAATTGTCAACTAAAAAGACACATTTTTAACTCAAATAAATTTTGAACCAAAAGTGGATCAAACTATATTTTAAGTCAAAAAAATTAATTCTAAACGAACCAACAAAAGTAATTCCAACTTTACCAAGTAGTTGAATTTTCAAGTAAATTTATTAATCTTCAAATGAAATAGTTTAATTTTCAGTTTACACAAATAATTTTGACCCAACAAAAAAATATATTTTCAACCATCGGGATGAATTTTTTTACTAAAAGGATAATTCTTCAACCAAAAATTTTTTAATCAATAATGGAATCGTACCATTTTCAGGTAAGAAATTTATTTTTAACCATACAAAACAAAACAAATTTTTAACTACACTGTTGAATTTTAAAGCCGAAAAGATGAATTATTTACAAAAGAATTGAATTTTTAACCAAAAAATATGATTTTTGAATAGAAATGTTAATTTTTGATTGAATAGTTGGATTTTCAAATAAATATTTGGATTTTTAATTTTAATTGAAAATGTTATTGTTTATGTTATTGTTAATGTTATTTATAAAATGCGATTTTTTGTTTTTGAAAAAAATAAATCCAATTTCCACTTGCCAAATAACAAAAATATAAATAAAGGGGTAGCCTTTTAGAGAAAAATTAATTTGAAAGATTTTCAGAACACACACCGCCTTTTTGTCAGTTTTTAAATTTTTCTGATGTCACCATCTTTAAAAGTTCTAGTAAGCATAACTTAACCTAAAACAAATTTTTAATTAATTACAAATTATAGATAAAAAATATTGAATTAAAATTCTTTTAAAAAATAACGTATTTTCTCCCAATTCTGTGACTGTAGCCTGCAAATCCTGTCCGATTTGAAATGAATTCTGTCTTATTTAAAAATAAATTTTTAATAATTTCGTTTCTAAACAATAAATAAACAAATATACAAATTTATTTTTCAGTGTGAATAAACGCATTTATACGTGCTTTGCACCTTGTTCAATTGTTCTTGAAGCATTCCTCAGCAATCGTTACTGTCGCAAATGTAAAAGGTTCATGCGATAAGAGGACTTTTGTGAGAGCGCACGTGAGAACATGCACGTGTACTGCAATATTGGCGATTATTTGATTAATGTGAAGAGAATTTCTTTTTCAAACAATAA
>JAWWLR010000148.1:29033561-29051698 GCA_035041075.1 Acraspis erinacei | reverse complement strand
CGAATCTTGCGTCAAATATTTTCTCGAATATTCTCGCGAATCTCGTCTTCATCTCATTTAGAGTCTTGTCTCAAATCTCGTCTTAAATATAGTCCCGAATTTGGTTTCGAGCCTCGTCTCGAGCCTCGTCTTGAACCTATTCTCGAATACCGTCTCGAATCTCGTCTCGAATCTAGTTTAAAATTGCATTGTGTCCTGTCTTGAATCTAATCCCAAATATCGTTTCGAGCCTCGTCTTGAATATCGTCTCGAGTCTCGCCTCGAATTTCTTAAAAAAGTAAGACAGACGATGGATGGACTCCAAACGGAAAATATAACCATATAAGGGAGCTACGAAACTTTCAAAAGATGAAAATATCCTAACTTGGAATTAATTCCATCGGGCAGTCAGTTTCAATTTATTTTTTGGAGATAAGAAATAAAATAGATTCAACTTCACCCTTCATTTTTAAAAAAACCAAATTTCTATCTCCAGACAATTTTTTTTACACTTTTTAAGGTATTTTTTAATTTAACTCTTACCGCACTGAATAAAAGAGATTTTAATAGTTTCCCACATCTTGGGTCAAAAGTAGTTAATATTTTTCGTATATAGAATGTCTCTTAATTTCTTTCTAAATATATCTCATTGTGACTTTAAAAATGATAATTTTAGCCAGACAATCATCATGGAATTTAATGCGTTTGATATTCAAATTTAGATTCAAGCTCAGAATTAATTGATTCTTTTAATGAATTATATTTTGGGTTATCCATTAAAGATGCACCTTAAATTAAAAATTTTGAACATAAATATAAAAACTTCATTTAAAAAAAAATTGACTCCACATTTTACTTCTAATAAAAGAATGTAAATACAGCAATTAAAAAAAGTGGTTACTCATTTTTTTAAATAATTTGACTGAGTAAATTAATAAAGTATGCTTTGATTAAAAAATAAGTTGTTTCGATATCTTTGGTTGACAATTCAATTATATGGTTGAAAATTTAACTATTTTGTAGAAAGTTCATCTTTGTGGCTTGAAAATTTAACATTTTGTATGAAACTTTTTTCTTTATCAATTAAAAATTTTTTTTAAATTGAGAATTCAATTGTTATTGAAAATTCGTTTTTTAATTGTGTTTTTAGAAATTTAATCTTTTTTGGTAAAGGATTCAATTACTTTGTTGTAAAGTAATATTTTTCTTAAATGACTTCAACTGTTTTAGGATAATCATTAAAATCTTTTTTAATTGTAATATCAACTATTATATTTTTTTTTTGAGAATTGATACTTTTCAATTGAGAATTTAACTAGGAACAATTATATTAAAAATTAATTTTTTTGGTTGAAAATTCGTCAATTCATCATTATGTTTGAAAATTCCTCTTTTTGATAAAGTTTAACTATTTTGTTAAAAATTAGTTTCTTTTTGGTTGAGAACGATTTTTTTAGCTCAGAAATTTCATGCCTTCTATTGAAAATTCGCCTTTATTGGTAGCAGATAAATCTTCTTCATAAAAAATTAATCTATTTGCTAAAATTTAAATCTTTTTTTAAATCTTTCATTCATTTAAATTGTGTTTTTGTTGCAAATATATTTTTTCCATTTCTGGCTAATAATTGATTTTTTTTATTATAAATTTTATCTTTTTTAGTAGAGAACTAATCGTCTTGATTTGAAAATTCCCTTTCTTGTTAAAATTCGAACTGCTTTGTTCAGTATTAACTATTTTGTTAACAATTTAAATTTTTGATTGAAAAATTAACAGATTTACACCAAATTCGTCACTGGCTGAAAAATGTATCAATTTTTATTAACTTTTTTCTTTCTTGACTGAAAAATCTTTATTTGTTGAAAATTCGTCGTTTTAGTTGTAAAATTATTCGCTTTGGTTGAAAATTCAGATCTTTGGTGGCGAATTTAACTATTTTGTTGAAAATTCTTTTCTTTTTTAGAAATTGATTTTTTTACCTAAAAATTTAACTTTTATATTTTTAATTCAAAGTTGATCATTTTTTCAATTCATGTGTTTCTTGAAGAATGTATGTATTTTGATTAAAATTAATCTTTCTTGGCAAAAACTTAATCATCTTGCTAGAAAATTTGTATTTTTTGTTTTTAAATTCATCTATTTTTGTAGAATATTCACCTCATTTAGTTGAAATATGTGCGATCACCTTTTTGTTAAAAAATTCATCTTTCTTAGTTGAAAATTTAATTATTTTGTTGAAAATTTATCTCTTTTTGACTAAAGTTTAATTTTTGTTGATTAAGAATTATGCCACCGGGTTGAAAATTTAAGTATTTGGTCAAAAGTTCAACAATTTTATTGAGTCTGGCATTCAACCTCGTATTTAGGCTCGTCTCGAGCCTCGGCTTGATTCTCGTATCAAGTCTCGTCTCGAATATCGTGAAAAAGTAAGAGGGATGTAAATGCAACAGTTTAGATAAAAATTATTTTTTCCTTGTTAAACATAAAACCAAATGGCTTAAAATGTGACAATCGTTTTTTTTTAATTCATTTTTCTGACTTAAAATTCCAACTTTCCAGTTGATGATTCATCATTTTAGTTGAAAATTTATCCCTTTTCTTCCAAATGTAACTACTTGTTTAAAAATTCAAGTTGTTTGATTGAAAATATTTATAAGTTTAGTTGAAAATTTTTTTCAAACAAAAAATGTTGTTCTTTAAAAATTTAATTATTCCACTTTTGATCGAAAATTGACTAAGTTGAAAAGTCACTTTTGACTGATTTATCAAGCGTCGAATCCGCATTATTTGAATCAGTAAAAAACTGATTTCGAATCAGTGACTTTTGACTGATTATAATTTCGAATGTAAATTTGAAGTCTTGCAGTGAAAATGAAAGATAAAATAAAGCAAATGAGTGTAAATAATTTGTAGTGTAAATAATTTGTATTGTAAATAATTTGTGGTGTAATAAGTTGTTGGGAAACAAAGAAAAGGGGGACTGATGGATGATCGAACGTTCATCCGTTCTTTCGTCGGCTGGTCGGCAAAAATAAAATAAAATGAAAAGGCAAGACGAGTGGAAATTTTGTGACGTCAAGCAGTTTGGAAGAGCAAGCAAATCATCTAAGAAGCTTGTGTCGCCCCAGCTCGCTGACCCAATACGAACTTTGAACCGGACCAACTCATTCTCCCTCTCTCTCTCTCTCTCTCTCCCGCCCCCTCTCTCTCCTCTCTCTTCGTCATTCTTTGAATCATACGTGGCAATATTGACTTTGCTGTCTATAATAATTATCACGATTTCCATCAGATGTTAAACATTACAAACTACACAGCCGAAAATCCTAGCTCTAAAAGAAGAGAGGAAATAGGGTGATTTTTCACAAAAATAGGGAAATAATAGGCAAAGATATTATTATAAATTTTCAATCAAAAATATTCATTTTTCTAAAAAAATAGATAAATTTTCGAAAAACAAAGAAATGAATTTTCCAACTAAAAACAAACAAATTTATAACTAAAAGAGATTAATTTTTAACCAGAAATAGACAATTTCATTTTACAGTAGCAAAATAATTTAAAAAAAAAATGAATTTTCAACTATAATGATGAATTTTCCAACTAAAAAGACAAATCTTCAATTAAAAGGGACACATTTTCAACCAAAAGTAGAAAAGTTAAAATTTCTGTACAAGAAAAAATTTCAACAAAATAATGAAATTATCAAAACCAAAAAAATGAATTTTCAACTAAAATGATGAATTTTTCAACTAAAAAGACAGATTTTCAACCAAAAAAAGATGAATCATACGTGACAGTAACAATTTTACAATAGTAGGATTTCTAACCCAAAATATCAATTTTCGAAAAAAAAACATGTTAATTTTCAATAAAATAGACAAATTTTGAAAACAATAGCTACATTTTTTTTACCAAAAATGTCAAATTTCCAAAATCAATTATGAATATTCCAACTCAAAAGAAAACAAATTTTCAACTAAAAAGATCAACTTTCAACCAGAAATAGAAAAGTTAAATTTGCTGTAAAAAAAGTGTCTTCCAAAATAAGAGTTATCAAAGAATAATTAAATTTTTAAAACTAGATATGTAGATGAATTTTCAATTAAAATCACGAATTTTTCAACTGAAAAAAGATATATTTTTAACCAGAAATAGAAGAGTTCAATTTTCGGTAAATAAAAATCTTAATTTCTACCCAAAGACAAAGAATTTTAAGAAACTAGTTAAATTTTCAAAGCAAAAGAGATAAATTTGCAACTAAAATTATCAATATTATAACTAAAAAGACTCGTTTTCAAGTAAAAAGTTCCACTTTTTACCAGAAATAAAAAAGTCAAATTCTCTGTAAAAAATATAATTTTCAACAAAATGGTTAAATTTTCAACACAAATTATGATATCTTTTCAACTAAAAAGACCAATTTTTAACGAAAAAAAGATCAATTGTTAAACAGAAATAGGAAATATTCAGTAAAAAAATTAATTTCTGCAGAAAAAAAGAATTTTCAACATAATAAAAATAATGAATTTTCCAACTAAAAAGATAATTTTTCAATGAAAAAAGGTTGATAGATTTTCAACCAGAAATAGAAAAATGATATTTGCAGAAAAAAAATTTCTAAAGAAAAAAGATTTTCCAACAAAATAACTAAGTTTAAGAAAAAGAGTTTAATTTTCAGACTAAACAGACAATTTTTCAAGTAAGGAGGATCAATTTTCACCAGAAATAAAAAAGTTAAATCCTCAGTAAGAAAATATTAATTTAAAAAAAAAATCAACAATACAGTTAAATTTTCAACTAAGAATACAAATTTATAACGACGAAAAGATCATATATAAAGCAGAAATAGAAATTTTAAATTTGTAGTAAAAAATTAAGTTCTACAAAAACAAAGAATTTTCAACAAAGTAGTTACATTTTCAACTAAAATGATGATTTTTTCGCAAAAAAGCAAATTTTCAACTGAAAAAATTCAACCGGAAATATAAAAGCTAAATTTTCAGTAAAAAATTAATTTCTGCAGAAAAAAAAGAATTTTCAACATAATAATCAAATTTAAAAAAAAAGAGATAAATTTTCTAACTGAAAAAAAATTACAACTAAAAAAGATCACTTTGTGACCAGAAACAGAAAAGTTAAGTTTTCAAGTAAAATGATGAATTTTCCAACCAAAAAGATGAAATATGAATTAAAACAGTTTTCTAAATTTTCAACCAGAAATAGAGAAATTCAATTTGCAGTAAAAAATGATTTCTAAGGAAAAAGAATTTTTTAAAAAATAACTACGTTTTTAAAACAAAATAGATGAATTTTCCAACTAAAGAGACAAATTTTCAACTAAGAAAGTGAATTTTCACCAGAAATATAAGAATTAAATTGTCAGAAAAAATTTAATTTAAAAAAAAAAAACGAATTTCCAACAAAATAAATAAATTTTCAAAAACAAAGGAGATGAATTTTCCAACTAAAAAGACAAAATTTAAATTAAAAGGGATACATTTTCAACACGAAATAGAAAATTTAAATTTTCAGAACAAGAAAAAATTTATTTAAAAAATTTCTCAACAAAATAATTAAATAACAACTTTACAATATTACAATTTTCGACTAGAAGTATCAATGTTCTAAAAAAATAGGTGAATTTTCAATAAAATAGAAAAATTTTGAAAACAATAGTTGATTTTTTAAAATTTTTAATAAAAAAATTAGCTCCTACAAAAAAAAGAATTTTTTAAAAAATAGTTAAATTATCAAAGCCAAAGAGATAAATTTTAATCCATTTTTGACTGGAAATTTAAACTTTATAAGTGGAAAATTTAATATTTGTCATCCTGAAGAAAACATGTCTTTCAACTGTGCTAAAAAAATTATCTTTTTGGCTTGCAAATTTAACTGGTTGAGCTTGAAGTTCAATCTTTTTTGTTGGATAATTCGATCAGTTGGCTGAAAATATTAATTTGTGCAAAAAATTAATTTTGAATTTTTCAATAATATTCACCATTTATTGCTGAAATTTATTGCTGAAAATTCGTTTTTTTACTAAAAATTAATTTATTGTCTGAAAATTTAACTACTCAATTTTGGAATTGATATTTATACTTTATAAGTTGAACATGCAACATCACAGGCATCTTTCAGAAAAGTAATTTTTTAATCTAAAAAAATCGTCTTGTCTCGAAAATGTAACTAGTTTAGGTTCAACTTAAAATTTTTTTGTTGGAAGATTCGACCATTTTGTTTATTTGTCTTCAAAAAATTCGTTTTCTTAGCTTTAAAATTTAACTGTTTTCAGTTGAACTTTAATTTTTTAGATAATCTATGGTTTTTGATGAAAATTCGTCTTTTGGGTTAGAAAATTAATCCTGCTTATTAAAAATTAATATTTGTGGGTAAGAATTCAACTATTTTGTTAAAAACTTTGTTTTCGTCTAAGAAAAGTCATATAATCAATATCTATTTAATTAAATTTAAATATATTTAATAAATCAAAATTTTATCTAAAGTGTTTTCAATTATTTAAGGGGGTTTTAATTTTATTTTTATATAGAAAATATAACTTTTGATGTTGAAAATTCAAATACTTTGATAAAGTCGTTTTCTTAAATCGAAAATTGAACTATTGTGTTAAAAATTCATTCTTTTAAATAGAAAATACATTTTTTACTAGAAACTTCATCTTTCTTAGTTCAAAATACACTTCCTTGTTGAAAATTTAACTGTCTTTGAAAAAATTCTTTTTTTTGGTTTGAAAATTTAACTATTTGCTTAAAAGTGAAACTATTTGTTTTTACAAATTTTTTATTTTTAATAAAAACTTAACTTTTCGAAAAGGAAGTTTAAAAACATAAACTTAAACTTCTCCTTTTTTTAAATCACCCTATTTTCGCTCTTTTAAAAAATTTTGGTCAACGTTACATTTGGGGGGGGGGGGCAATATTATTTTGAAAGAGGGAAAATAGGGTAATTTAAAAAAAAAATTAGGAGAATAAAATCGTTTAAATAAAATTAATGTCCAAAAATAGCCCAAAATTGGTAACGTACTAAGTACTTCATGGGCGACCCTAAAGACATAAAAGCATTACAAAATAAATTTTTTAATTGCTGTTTGGAAACGAGAACCAGATAATATTTTTAAATCTTGAACTCTTGAGGTCTAAAATTTAAAACTCGAATGGCAGTTCAACCTTGTTTCCTAAGAATGATAATTAAATAAGCTACTTTGGCTACTAACCATACTAGAAAATTGTTCATTGGGGATATTAAATCGCAGTTTAAAATACTTTTTAGGCATAAGTGGGTAATAAAAGTGTCGTTAAGTCTAAACACTGTAAGTAAGCTGAACCCTGAAATTTAGGTTTCTTGGTGATTCTTTGAAACACAACTTTAATGAAGAGCCAGACTCTTGAGCGACTGACCTTTCCCATATGGGGTTGCAGTTAGAATTTTAACTAGAGATTAGAAGAAAAAAAATTTACAATGATTCGAAATTTCTGTTGTGATAAAAACCAGTGATAAAAAGCTTTTTTATAACAAAAAAATGTCATTATTAATAGTTCTTGCAGTATCTGAGAAGAGTTAAAAACAAAAGCTTCAACGAGGAAGAGAAATTAGGATTGAATCAAGAAATATTGGTCTGAATACGGATGGAATATTTTCTGGATCAAAGAAGATTTTTATTCTCTTGAGAAAATTTAGCTGAATAAATAAATTTAATTTTCTGCGGCTAAGTCAATTTCACTTATTGAATAAATCAAACACTTTAAATGATCCCAACCTGTTGAATTTTCGATTAAAAAAGATTAATTTTTAACCAAAAAGGATTGCACAAAATTTTAAAAAACAAAATTAGTTTGTAAAAAAAAGAAATTTTAACAAAATCGTTCAATTTTCAACAAAGAGATTAATTTTTAACTAAAATGATGAATCTCAAACTAAAAAAATAAAATCATGAATTTAAAAATATAAATTTTCAATCAAGTAGTTAAAAGTTTCACCAAAAAGGATGAATTTCTAACAAAGAAGATTAATTTTTTATAAAAAAGACGAAATTTGAAACAAACAAAAAAAAAAGATTTTTCAACTAGAAAATATCAATTTTCAACCAAACAGATAAATTTTCAATTGAGACAAGGAATCTTAAAAAAATCTTTAACAAAGAAAGGCGAATTTTCAAGAAAAAATGTAATAGCAGATATTTCAACCAAAAAGACTTTAATTTTAAACAAAAAACAGTTAAAAATGGTATACTTAAAATTTCAATTGAGAAAATTAATTTTAAATAAAAAAGCAATGCATTTTCGACAAAAGAGTTAAAAATAAAATAGTTAAATTTTCGGTTGAAAAAATTAATTTTGAATAAAAAAACAACGCATTTTCCACAAAGCAGTCAAATTTTTAAACATAAAAGTTTATATTTCAACCAAGAAGATTAATTTTCTACAAAATAAAAAACTTTGAATCAAAAAGTTGAATTTTTAACTAAAAATAATTTACTTACGATAACGAATAATTAAGAAAATAGTTAAATTTTAACCAAAAAAATTAATTTCTAAGTAAATACAAAATTTTTTAACCAAAAAAATTTATTTTCAACCAAAAAAAGTAATTTTTAACAAAAAAAGATGAATACTGAACGAAAAATGTATATAATAGCTAATATTTTGACCAACAAAATATTTCAATTTTCAATTAAAAAAATTAAATTCAACCAAAAAAGACGAATTTTCAACAAAATGCACGAAATCTCAGATAAATAGTTAAAATTTCAACTAAAAAAATTTAAATTTTCAAGAAAAAATGGAAAAGTAACATTTTTAATTAAAAAATTTTATTTCATTAAAAAAGCAAAGAATTTTCCGCAAAGCAGTTAAGCTTTCAACCAAATAATTCAATTCTTTTAAAAAATATAATATTTTACAACAAAGAAGATTTATCTACAAAAAAGACGAATTTCCAACAAAATACAAGAATTTTTAACCAAAAAGTCGAATGTTCAACTAAAAAAATTTAATTTCCAATAAGAAATAGAATTATTAACAAAATAGTTCAATTTTCAACCGAAAAAATAAATTTTCAACTAAAATTATGAATCATAAACAAAAAAATGAGTTTTTAACTAAATAAGTTGAATTTGTTACTAAAAAAGATAGTTTCAAACTGAAAATGGAATATCTTACTTTTCATTTAGAAAAATTATTTTTCAAACAAAAAACAACGAATTTTCCAAAAATTAAAAAAAAAATTTCAACCAAGCAGTTAACTATTTAACTAAAAAAGATTTTTGTCAAGCAAGAAGATTAATTTACTATAAAAAAAATGAATTTTGAACAAAATACAGGAAATTTCAAACAAAAAGTTGAATTTTCGAGAAACAAAAATTTAATTTGAACAAATATAAAAGGAATTATTAACAAATTAATTAAATTTTTAACCAAAGGAATGTATTTTTAACCAAAGTAATGGATCTTAAACAAAAAAACTATTCTTTCACTTCGATGCCTAAATTATCAACGAAAAAGATCAATTTTCTAATATACAAAAAGAGAAAAAATGTTAAAAAAATATATTTTGCAAACTAAAAAAATTAATTAAAAAAAAAACACATAAATTTTCCACCAACTACTTGAATTCCTTACTAAAAAATACCCACTTTAAACGGAAAATGGAGTATGTTAAATTTCAGTTAAAAAACTGAAATTAAAATTTGTAGAAACAACAAATTTTCCGCAAACCAGTGAAACTCTTAATCAAATAATTAACTGTTTAACCAAAAAAGATTTTATTTCAACCAAAAAGAGTAATTTTCTTCCAGGAAGTCCCATTTGCAATAAAATACAAGAGTTTTGAAACAAAAAGTTGAATTTACAAAAAAAATGTATTTGAACTAAAAACAACGAATTATTGACCAAATATTTATATTTTTAACCAAAGAAATAAATTTTCTACTAAAAATATTGAATCTTAAAAAAATTGTAACTTAGACAATTTATCAACGCAAAAATGAATTTTCTACCAAAAAATACCAAATTTCAAAAAAATAAAAAAAATTTCCACTAAAAAAGATCAACTTCGAACCGAAGCCAAGTAGTTGATATTTCAATCAAAAAAGAAAATTTAACGAAATAGTTGAATCCTCAACCAAACCGTTTAATTTGGAACTAAATAAGCTCACTTTTGAACACAAAACTGAATTGTTCAAATTTCAATTCACAAAATTAATTTGTAAATCGAAAAAAAGGAATTTTCAACCAAATACTCAAATAATTAACCCAAAATATTAAACTTCTATTAAAAGTCTAATTTTCCTTAAAAAAAATTATTCAACTAAAAAAGAACAATTTTCAACCAAAGAGGTGAATCTTGAAACAAAATCATAATTTTTATAAAACAGTGTAATTTTCAACCAATAAGAATAAGTTTTTGACCCAGTAGTTGAATTTTCAACAAAATAATTAAATTTTTACCAAAAGAGTTGACTTCTGACTTAAAAATATAATAGTAGACTTTTCAATTAAAAAGGTAATTAACTGTTTAAAAAATTACTAATTATTACTAATTAATTATAGGGATTACCTACTTTAGAATACCCCTGAAATCTGTTGAGATCTTCGGAAATTCCTGAAAATGTCACCTATCTTTTTGAATCCCTCAGATTAATATCTTTCGAGACACACTTAACTCCCGATATAATTACGGTTTCGGACATTGCTTATTCGATTTGGACGCATGAAGGAACCCGAGACAACTAATGCGTTGAGAGTGCGGCCTTCTTGCTGTGTGTCACGCTTGACTGAGCACAGTATCAATTCTAGGAATATCATAAACTTGGGATCATTATATCGGGAGTTGAGCGTACTAGAAAAATTTTTGTTTGGAAAAGTAAAAAAATGTTAATAAATTAATTTCTATCAATTTCCGCCAAAAACCTTCTAGGACTTTTAACTGGGATGCAAAAGAAACCCCTACGCTCAGTATCAAGTTGCAATTCTTAGGTAACCTTTCCGGAAGTATATATACCCAATTTTGGAAACAGGACTAGGCTTTAAAAAAATGTAAACATTCAAGTTTTTTAATTTGAAAAATGGGAGATTAGAGAAATTTTCCATAATCAGTATATTTAGGATCGAGATTCGAGAAGTCAATTCGTTTTGGTTTAAGAAGAGCTCGTCGGAGGGAGGGTCAGTAACCCCTATTTATCACGACTCACGATTCTCTGTCCCTCCCAGTCATTTCCTTCTCTCTCGTACTCTCCATATTTTTCTCCCTTCCTGTTATCTTCGCTTTAATTGCAAACAAATCTCAAGAATAGAGTTTATGCAACCACTCACACTTTTCTAACACCAAAAATATAAACAATTTAAAAATCCTTTATGAGCAGATTTTCTAAATATTAATTTAAAGAAATGCTTGGAACAATAATTAATAAGCTGTGGCTATGGATACCAAAATTTTTGTATAAATAGTCGAAGTTTTTCGGTAGAAATAGAGCTGGAAAAGGGGCTAATATGTACCGAAATTTTGGTTCAAATAGAGATGAAAGGGGGGTTATTTGTAACGAAGTTTATATGTTCAAATAGAGCTGGAAAGGGGGCCATTTATACCGAAATTTAGATCAACATAGAGCTGGAAAGGGCCCGCTTGTACTTAAATTTCAGTTTAAATAGAGCTGAAAAAGGGGCTACTTTTACAAAAATTTATGTAAAAATAGAGTTAGAAAAGAGTTTATTTGTACCGAAATTTAGGTACAATTAGAGCTGCAAAGGGGGCTATTGGTGCCAAAATTTCAGTTTAAATAGGGCTGGAAAAGTGGCTATTTTACTGAAATTTTGGTACAGATAGACCTGAAAATGGGGCTATTTTGCTGAAATTTAGGTTTTAACATAACTAGAAAATTGGCTCCCTCTACTGAAATTTTGATACAAATAGAGCTGGAAAAGGGACTATTCGTACCGAAATTTAGGTAAAAATAGAGAAGAAAAAATACATCAGAAAAAAAATTTTAATTGAAAATATCAATTGTCAACGAAAAATGGAATATTTACATTTACAGTGAAGAAAATAATTATTAGAAAAAGAAGAAGCGAATTTTTACCAAATAGTTAAAGTTTTAACCAAAAAGATGGATTGTCAACTAAAATTATGAATGCTAAAAAAGATTATTTTCAATAGAAGCATTCAGAATTCAACCAAAGAGTTGAAATTTCAAACGAAAAGATGCCTTCTAAGCAAGAAGATTAATTTTCTACAAAAAAGATAAATTATCAAAAAATAGTTGAATTTTCAACTGATAAAGGAAAATTTTTCAATCAAAAATGAAATTCCTACATTTTCAGAAGGAAAAGATGTTTAAAAAAATTTTCTAACAGAATAAATAAGTTTTCAAATAAATAGTATGAATTTTAGGCAAATACTTTAATTATCTACCAACTTAGTTTAATTTTCAACCAAGAAACCGAAGAAAATTAATTTTTAGCAAAACAAGAAATGAATTTTTTTAACATAGTCACATTTTAACCAAAGAGATGCATTTTCCAAAAAATTATGAATATTAAAAAAAAATTAATTTTCAATAGAAAAGTTCAACATTCAATGAAAGAGTTAAATTTTTAATCAAAAAATTGATTTTTAAGAAAAGGATATTAATTTTATATAAAACAGATGAATTTTCAACAATTTAACCGAAGAATTTTTGACCAGACAAAAACAAATTTAAATTTAACATATCAATTTTTAAACAAAAATAGAATATTAAAATTTGTAGTAAAAAAATTAGTTTTGATCAAAATAGTTAAATTTTTAACCAAAGAGATGAATTTTCAACTAAAATCATGAGCATGTTAAAAAAAAATACTTTTTAAGAGAAGAGTTTAAGATTCAATCTAATAATAGTTGAATTTTAAACTGAAAAGTTAATTTTTTGAGCAAGAAGATTTTTCTCCACAAACAATTTTTTCTACAAATTTTCTATAAAACAAGATGAATACTTAAAAAAATACATAAATTTTCAACCAACTAATTGAATTTTTGACCAAATAGTTGAATTTAAAATTTAAAAAGATAAATCTTCAATCAAGAATGGAATAATTACATTTTCAGTGAAGAAAATTAATTCTTCACAAAACAAAAAGAAATTTCCAGTAAAATAATGAAATTTGAACCAATAATTTGATTTTGCAATCAAGAAGAATAATTTTCTAGAAAAAAGATGAACTATCAAAAATATACATGAATTTTCAAACATGTAATTAAACGATTTTTCAACAACATATATAAATTATTAACTAGAAAAGATCAATTTTCAACTTAAAAATCAATTTTCAACTTAAAAATCAATTTTCAACTCAAAAAGGAATAATTACATTTTCAGTGAAAAAAATTAATTCTCAAAAAATATATAACGAAATTTCTAGAAAAATAACGAAATTTTAACCAAAAAGTTGATTTTGTAATGAAGAAGATTAATTTTCTAGAAAAAAGATGAATTATTAACAATATAAATGAATCAACCAAGTAAGTAAAGTTTCAGCTAAAAATGGAATAGTTAATTTTCCAATTAAAAAATTAATTTTCAAATAAAAATTAAACGGTTTTTCAAGAAAATATGTGAATTATCAACTAGAAAAGATCAATTTTCAATTTAAAAATCAGTTTCAAAACCAACAAGGAATAATTACATTTTCAGTCACGATCATTATCATAAAAAGAAAAAAAAAAATTTCTAGTGAAAGTTGATTTTTTAAGCAAGAATATTAATTTTCTTTAAAAAAGACGAATTATGAACAAAATAAATAAATTACAAACCACGTCATTGAATTTTCAAACAAAAATGGAATAGTTAATTTTTCAGTTAATAAAATTAATTCTCAACTAAAAATGAAACGGTTTAACAAAATAGCCGAACAGAATGCATGAATGAATGAATGGTGAATGAATCTTCAAAATTAGAAGAAAAAAAACCATTCATATTTTACACTCCTTTTGTAACCTAAATTAATTTCATAAATAAAGAAATAAAATAAAAAAAAGTAAACAGAGAAATTGTAATTTTTGTTCAAATTTATTTTGGGTTTAAATTGAATATAAAATTAGAGAATAATGGAAAGAGCAATCCTTTTAAGTGGGTTTTGAGAGATGATTCAAAATCTGGTTAGACCAAGTTGAGAATTTTGAATGTTTGCCTTAAGGCGGCGCAAACAGGTAAAACACCCGTTCTTTTTATTCCGCCGGAAGGACAAATAAACGGCACACCAAAAGCGTTAGGGTCATTAGCAACGAAAAGGTGCCATAACCGGAAACGGACAATCACGAAAAGGTGTTTGCCATTTCTATATTTAAAGTCTTTGAACGTTTTCCAAATTTTCTCAAAATTTGTTATTTGTCTTCCAAGTGTTGAAAAAGGAACTAAACAATGGAGAACTCGGATGATAGTATCCTACAAAAAGGGATTCTATCATATCGCTTCCAAAGGGTTTAAAATAATAAATATTATACACTTACAATTTTAATTTTAATTTATTATTTACAATTATCTACATTTGATTAATTTTATCCACATTGAAGGTCCCATGTTTTGCTAAATGAATTTTATATAGCCATCAGCCGACAAATGAATGAATCAAAACTATTTGATACTATGGCTCGAACTATGGTCAGGAGTGAATTGCGAATAACTTAGATGGCAGCATAACTGAACATATTAGGGGCCGTCAATACACTATGTTACAACGGATTCGAACTATGGCTCGAACTATGGTCAGGAGTGAATAGCGAATAATTTAGATGGCAGAATTACTATTTATTATTATTACACCATTAGGCCATTTCCCTTTCGGGTTAGGCGTGACTTACTCGGTGGGGAAGGGAGTAATATGAGGAAGGGCTTATAGAATTTTCAAATTGATCTAGAATTCTTGTGTTATTGATATAAATAACTAAATGGATTAGGAGTCCTCCATAAACTGAGGTACAACGGACTCGAACTATGGCTCCAACTATGGTCAGGAGTGAATAACGAATAACTTAGATGGCAGAATAATTGAACAGATTAGGGGCTGTCCATAAACCACGTTTCAAAGGACTCAAACTATGGCTCTAACTATGGTCAGGAGTGAATAGCGAATAACTTAGATTGCGGAATAACTGAACATATTAGGTGCCGTCAATAAACTCAGTTAGAACGGATTCGAACTATAGTCAGGCGTGAATAGCGAATCACATGGGTGGGAAGAGTTCGGTTTGATTATGATTTGCACAATTTGCGAAAGATTGCCTCCCTTTTCCCCGTTTTTTTTAAAACCCATTTTCCCTGTTTTCAAAACAACCCCTGTTTTTCATTTTTCAGCATAAATGTGAACTGAATTACTAGAGCCCGATAAGAATATGCAATCATTGGTTAAAAGATAATTCTTTTCGGTTAAAAAGTCTACTTTTATATTTTCGGTTAGGAATTCATCTAGTTTAGTAATATTCTACTGTTTCTTTCAAAATTTAATGACTTTTTTGAAAATGCAACAATTTTTTTTAAAAACTCATATTTTTTAATAACAAAATTAACTACTGGTTAAGAGTTGAACTACCTTGTTAATCATTCATTTTTTGTAGAAGATCCAATTCCTTGATTGACAATTGAATTATTCTTTAACTTATTTTTTTGTTACAAATTCAACTATTTCGTTGAAAATTTATCATATTGGTCTTTAAGACAAAAAATGTACAAAGTTAGATTCTATTCAACCACACAAATTAAAAATTTAAGGATCCTTTAATGAAAAGTTTAAAGATAAACCTATTTCAAGAAGATATTCAAAATGTTTCGATTTTAAACTATCAACATTTTTAAAAAAACCAGTTGGTAAATTTTCATTTGTAGACATTCTCAAAATTGATCAGTATCGAAATTGCAAGTCATCAGTTAGACCCAGAGTTCCAGAATGTCCCTGAAGAACATCTTATTGCGATATAAAGTCACATAATAACTTATTAATTTTTTTTCTTCGCTACCAATTCCTGCTGAGATGAAATCTTATATTTAACTTTTAAGTGTGGCCGTGCGGTTGCACAGACCGCACCGCGTTTCTCGACGTAGCCGTTATTGGAAGCTTTAGTTCTAGTTGTACCAATATGTCAATTGAAAGCTCAAAGGTGATCCTTGAGACCGCACGACCACGGTGACGTAATGATTTTATACTACTGTTTCAATTTGTTTCAAGATATTTAAAATGAAAAATGTTACAATGTTACAAAAAAAATTGAGTTTGACAATTGTAACAAAAAGTGTACGGAACACGATCATCTCAGAAAAATTTTGCGTCGTAATTACTATGGACGTGTGGTCGCGCGGTCTCCCAGACCGCACCACCACAGACGAATTTTCAACAAAGCTATCCAATTTTCGACCAAAAAAGATTAAACAAAAAAATGCTTGAATTTTAAACCAATAAAGATGAATTTTCAACACGAATGTAATTTTTAATCAAGAAAGAGGAATTATAAAACAAATATTTGAATTTTGAACCAAAAATATTTCAATTTTCAACAAAATACATGACTTTGCTATAAAGAAGGTAATTTTCTACCAGGTATTTAATTTTTTAAATCAATAATTCGATTTTTTTAAATATTTTAATGTTATATCAATATAAATGAATTTTTCAGCAAATAGTTAAATTTTCAACTTGAAAAGATCAATTTTCAGATTTAATACAATTTTTATTTTAAAAATATAAAGTTTCAACCAAAAATGGAAGAGTAATATTTTCAGTTCCAAAAAAAACCTGTCAAATTTTTGACTATAAACATTAATTTTCTAACAAAATTATGAATCGTTACTAAAAAATCGATTTTTAGCGAAGGAATTCAACTTTGAACCAGGTACTTGAATTTTCAAAGAAAAATATGAATTCGCAATGAAATGTGTATTAGATGATATTTCAACCAAAATATATTTTAATATAAATTAAAAAGAGTTCAATACAATCAAAAAATAAGAATTTTCAATAAAATAGCTAAATTTTGAACTAAAGAGATGAATTTTTAATTAAGAAGATTAAGTTTCTGTTAAAAACACACAAATTTAAAAAAAGGTGACCAAATAGTTGAATTTTTAAATAAGAAAGATAAATTTTGAACTTCATTTAAAAATTTGTTTTTGTTTGTTTTCAAAATTACTTTTGATCAAAAATAAATTTTTTGTTGGTATAAATTTTAAACTATTTTGTTGAAAATTCTTCTTTTTTTGTTAAATTTAACTATTTTGGTAAAAAGTTCAACTACTTGGTTAAAAATTTGATATCTTTTGGTAAAAAAAATCCGAAGAAGGTTCAGAAATTTTCTTGAAAATTTTTCTTTTATGGTGGAAAATATAACTGCTTGCTTGGAATTACCTACTTTTTAAAAATTTTACTTGTTTAGTTAAAGATTTATTATTTTAGTAGAAAATTAATCACTCGCTGAAAATTTAACTATTTTCTTTCAAATTCGTTTTTTCTGCAGGGTGCAAATTGGAAAATTTATATAATTTGCTATTTGCTCGAAAATTCAACTATTTGTTTGAAAATTAACATTTTTGCAGAAAATTGTACACTTTTGTAGAAAATTAATCTTTTTGGTTTGAAAATGATAGAAAATTCAACTGTTTGTTTCAAAATTATTTTTTTTGTTAAAAATTAATTTTTTTGTATGAAAATTTATATATTCTGATAATAAATCCAAATTAGGTTGAAAAGTAACTTTTTCGTTCAAAATTGTCCTTTTGGCTTGAAAATTAATTTTTTCCTGTTAATAAAATTTCAACTTTTGTTGTTAGAAGTACAACTGTTTGGTTAAAAAACTTTACTAAAAATCCTAATTATATTAAAGCCTTTTTTTATTTTAAATTAACTTTTTGTGAATATAGCTTCTCAGTTAACGAAATGTGAAGAGAGTTTTTAAAAAACGATGGATTACGCAATTCTAAAACAAAATAACTCGAATACTAATGATCCTCATAACTTACATTTTATCGCTTGACGAGCAGCGCAGCGGTCTATTGCATTTTGTCACGCGTCATAAAAATGTGTCTCTCTGACCTGTACTCAGATAAGAAGTCAAAGTTTTTTTTTCTCACTTCGTGGTCCATATACTTTGACCAAAAAACGACACTATGGATCCCAATATTTCCCTC
>JAWWLR010000148.1:28983378-28997592 GCA_035041075.1 Acraspis erinacei | reverse complement strand
GATTTCGTTCAAAAACGAGAAACCTTTTTAAATAATTATTTTTAACCAGGTAAGTTTCTTCCTTTCAGGACGTAACAATTGGACAACAAGTGCACAATTAACACAAGTGCCAAAAACTTCAAAATACATTTTTTCACTTATGAGGTTTTTTGGGACCCTGTCTAACAGACTTATGCAGTTGATATTTGAAAAGCGATTCACGGATTCCAAAAAAATCCAAAAAATTCACAGAAATCAAGGAATTCACGAAATTCAATGAATTTAAGGAATCCAAAGAATTCACGACACTCAAGAAATTAATAATATTCAAGAAGTTCACGGAATTAAAAGACTTTACGGCGTTTATGTAATTCGACAATTCATGAAATTCCCGGAAATGATGGAATTCACAGAATTTAACTAATTCGTGAAAGTCAAGAAAATCATGGAATTCATTGTATTCACGAAGTTAAACGAATTCATAAAAATTACCGGCGATTCCATAAATCCCATGAATTCCGTAAATTCCTTGAGTTCCGTGATATCCTTGAATTCCATAAAGTCCACTAATTCCTTGAATTTCATGAATTCCG
This sequence comes from Acraspis erinacei, assembly GCA_035041075.1. Lineage (NCBI taxonomy): Eukaryota > Metazoa > Arthropoda > Insecta > Hymenoptera > Cynipidae > Acraspis > Acraspis erinacei. The sequence continues at coordinate 28,997,020 of JAWWLR010000148.1, read as the reverse complement.
AAAATTCCCTAACTTATGTACATTTCTTCATTTCCATGAATTCGGCGAATTCACTTAATTCCTTGAATTTCGTAATTCCGAGAATTCTATGAATTCCAAAAATTTCTTGAATTTAATGACTTTCGAGAATACCATAAATTCCGTGAATTCAGCAAATTCAGTGAATTCCATGATTTCAGTGAATTTCTTGAATTATGTGATTTCAATTAATTCCTTGATTCTATTAATACCTTGATTGCATTAATTGCGCGAAATCCATACATTTTGTGAGTTCCTTGAATTCTATTAAATCCATGATTTTTATTAATTTCATGAATTCCGCGAATTCCATAGATTTCGTGAATTCCTTTATTTCTATAAATTCCGGTTATTTCATGAATTTCATGAATTCCGCGAATTCCATATATATCGTGAATACTTTTATTTCTATAAATTCCGTTAATTTCATGAATTTTATGAATGCCACGAATTATTTGAATTCCATTAATTCCATGATTTCCTTGTGCACAATTTTCATCTTACAAACGCTTGCAGTACATGTATTGCAATTTCCTCATTCGAATACCATGTTTGCAATTTTATCTCACGCTTGTATTGAAGAAGTCTTGTAGAAGTGTTGTACAATTCCAAAAAATTTTAACAGTGTATTTTGAAGCAAAAAATGTGCTTTTTCCCCACTGTGGGGGGTGCATGTAAACTCAGTTTAGATACTTTGGATTTAGATTTAAAGTTTAGTTTAGTTTAGTTTAGTTAGACTTTTAGAGTTTTCAAAATATACACATAACACGTCGTTAACCCTATCCAGGCGGCTAAACCCCTTCAAAGACACTCTTGACTCTTTACTCTTGAAGGACCCAATACCCAACATTTTTGCGGGTGGTTGACGCTTCGCTATTATTTTTGCGGCTTTCGAGGGCAAATATAACGAGGACATCAGGCAGACAAATATCAGTTCAGAAATCAGGGAAACCGGAGCACGACCGGCAGAATTTTCAAGTTTTCAACTTTTACCCACAAACAAGAGTCTGTTTGTGGATACTGTCTATATATTTGAAAGATAACACTCTGAGGACTTAAAGAAAACTTGTGAAGTGAGAAAAATCGCACCAGGGGCTGTAAAATTTCATTGTTTACTTTAATAGAGGTTTTTGTCATTTTAAAATTTTCAGACGAAAAAAAGGGGTGAAATTTATCAGATATTTTAATTTAATAAATGAAAAATATCACTTTCTCTGTATATTATTATTACATTTTTTAAATTTATTTGTAAAATAAAGTAAAAGAGTAAGTCATTCCGTTTGAAGAGAAAAAGCTTAATATTTTAATTACAGGTCACTTTTTCTTGCGTAGTTCTGAATTTTACAAACATAACATTATTGTCTACTGAACAAATTCAAAGTACGTGTTTTGATAACATTCTCTATTTTTTACCAACTAGCATAAATTTCCAAACAGTGAAGTTTTCAGATAAAAAATTCAATTTTCAACAATATAGTTCAATTTGCAACCAAAAAAAGTGAATTTTCAACGAAAAATAGAATAGTTGATATTCCAACCAAGAAATATTTTAAATATTTTAATATTAAGGATATAAAACAGTTATATTGAAAAAAAGATGAACTGTTAATGAAATGCTTCATTTTCATGTCCAAAAATAATTTAAAAAAAAAGAAAAGGAACAAATTTCCAATAAAATAGTTAAATTTTCATCGAAAGAAATGAATTTGTAACTAAAAATAAAGAAATTTGTAAACAAAAATAAAAAAGTTAAATTTTCTGTTGAAAAAATAATTTGGAACAAAAAAAAGAGGTTTGAACAAAATACTTGAATTTTCAAAAAGGAAGATTTATTTTTAACCGAAAAGTCGAATTTACGAATAAAGAATGAATTTTTAACCCCAGAAAAATATTTCGAACAAAAATTAGTTTAATTTTTAATAAACTAGTACAGTTTTTAACCAAATAAATGAATTTGAAAAGAAGAAGAATTTTCTAAGAAAAATCAATTTTTAGACACATAGTTGGATTTGCATAGTTGAATTTTTTGGTTCAAAACTGATCCTTTTATTTGAAAAATTATATGATTCGTTGAAAATTCGTCCTTCTTGGTTGAATTCTACGGCTTTTAGTTTAAAAAAAATTTTGGCTGAAATCTCAACTATTACATTTTACGTTGTTTTCGAAGATTCATCTCTGGTTTAAAATTAACTAATTTGATAAAAAATATTTTTTTTCGTTAAAAATTGATTAACTGAAAATTTAACTGGTCCATTTTTGGTTAAAAGTACACCTCTTTTAGTTTAAAATTCAACCAATTCATTTATAAAATTAGTTTTTATTTTCTCGAAAATTGATTTTTTAATTGAAAATTCAAGTGTATGTGTCTAAAAATTGACTTTTTTTAGAAAATAATTCTGCTTGTTTGCAAAATTGTCAAAATTCCTAATATTTTTCTAATTTTTTACTAAATTGAGATATTTTGAACTACTTAATTGTAAATCGTTAAAATTAAAATTGTTAAAATTTCAAAGAGTTAAAATTCAAAAATCTTGTTTTTTACCGATGTATCAATAAAAATTCGTAAATTTGAATGAGTTTGTAAATCAAAGATACTTTTTTTTTAAATTTAAATAGGATGGGTTGAAAGTTGAATAGCTGTACAAAAATCATTTTAATCAATGATTTATAATTTAAGTTAGAAATTTATCTTCTTCATTGGAAAATAATCTTTTTTTATTTTAAAATTTAATGCTTTCGTGGAAAATCCACTTAATTACTTTAAAATGCATATTTTTTGTCCCAAAATTTTTTTTTTTTTAATTAAACCACTTCGTTGAAAGTTGAAATTTTTTGCTATAAATTCATTCTTTTTGTTAATGATTTATCATGTAAGTTGACAATTCATGTCTCTGGTTGAAAATAGATTTTTTCTGTCAATATTTTTTTAGTTTAAATTAAACCTTTTTTGGTCGAAAATTAATCTTCTTAGTTGAAAATTCATCTTTTTTGGTTAAAAATCAACTTCTTGGTTTAAACTTGAAATATTTTCATGAAATTTTTTTTTTTCATTGAAAATTTAACAATTCCATTCTTGGTTGAAAATTGAACTTTCTTAGACGAAAATTGAACAGATAAATAATAATTTAAAATTACTGATTGCATCAGTGAGTTTAACTGACTGATTTAAAAGTCATTTTCTTGTGATTTGTCAGTAATCGAAACCGCATTATTTGAATTAGTGAAAATTTACTTCGAATCACTCACTTTTGACTGATCCAAATAAAAAAAATTTACCTTGTTTGAATATGGAAAAAAAAACATTTTTGATATTTAAAATACAACGATGCGATTTAAATTAATTTTTTTTAATGTGGAAAAGAGCAAAAACAATTCCCTAAAAAATACAACACTATTTTTAAAATGATTCTGGTTGAGGTTCAGAAAAAACTGCAACTTTTTAGGACTTGCCTATAAGAGAAGATAGCTATAAGAAAAAATTAATTGTTTAAAAAAATATTTTTGTTGACTTGCCTTATTTATTAATTTACTAAGAAAAAAGTGAAGGAAAAGTTAAAAATTTCAGAAGAATAATAATTTTTTTTTAAATAATTATTTTTGCTAAATTGAATTAATTATAAACTCACTCCAAATAAAAAGTAGACAAATAGTTAAAAATTTCATAAAAACGCGCTAATTTTAGCATTATTCTAAGAAAATATTGTTAACAATAATAATAAATTGTTTAAATAATATTTTTGATAAATTGAATTAAATATTAACTTACTCCAAGTGAAAAGTGGAAAAAGTTAAAAATTGTAGAAGAAAGCACAACTATCTAGCAGATTCATCATTTTAGTTGAAAATTCATTGTTTTTTTAAACTCAATTATTTTGTTGAAAATTCGCTTTTTCAAAAACTAATATTTTTTAATTGAAAATTCTGGTATTTAAAAAAAATTATTTTCTTTTTTTTTGTAAAATATTAGGAAGAGTTGAAGTACTTTGTTAAAAATTCATTTGTTTTTGTTAATGATTCATCATTGTAGTTGAAGTCATATTTTCTGTTGAAAATTTTGTTGTTTTGTTCAACATTATATTTTATTTTTTAACGAAAGTTAATTTCGTTAATTGAAAATTTGAATATTCCATCTTTTCTTGAAAATTGATCTTTTTTATTTGCAAATTAAACTATTTGATAAAAAATTATTCTTGTTTGGAAGAAAATTAATATTCTTTGTGGAAAATTCAACTGCTTAGTTGAAAGTTGAACTCCTGTCTTAAAAGTTCATTCTATTGGGTCATTATTCTTAATTTTAGTAGAGAGCTGATCCGTTTCGTTTAAAATTAAACCATTAGGTCAAAAAAAATTTGTTGACAATGAATTTCTTTTTATTGAAAACTCTTGTATTTTGTTGAAAATTCCTCTTTTTTAGTAGAAAATTTAAAAAAGTCGAATTATTCCATTAAAAATTCACTTTCTGTTGAAAATTCATAATTTTAGTTAACAATTCATCTTTTTCATTCATCTTTTTTGACAAATTAAGCTATTCGGTTAAAAATTCGTCTTGTTCGGAAGAAAATTAATATTTTTGAAGGAAAATTTATTTCTTTTTTTTTTTTAAATTTAACTGTTTACAATTATTTAAAAGATAAACGGCTTTGTTAAAATTTATGGGATTATTTGTACCTCTAAATATCTTTTCTGTTTAAAGAAAAAAATGTATTAATTTTTGGGTGGGTCTGAACAATTTTTAGGGTATTATGCATGAAAATTTGAAGAAAATTTGGACCATTCTACTATATACACAACAACCTCAGACCATATTTTTAAATATTTCTAAGGAAGAATATATATAATTGAAAAAGATTGATTTTCGTTCATTTATCTTTTTGACCTTTGACACAGCTTACTCAGCGAATGCTAAATGTTCGAAGTCTACTCACACAAACTAAAATATTATTCATCACAGAAAAATAGAACTAATTTTATTTATTCTCTTTACTTTATATTTAAAAAAAGAGCATTTAAATTTTTTAAAATTAAAAACTAAAATTTAAAAAAATTAAAAACTTTAATTTATATGCGGTTTTTTAAAATTCTACAATCTTTATTAATTAATCAGAGGAAGATTTGATTGAACCTTCGTTTCGTTGAATTATTAAATAAAAAAATTCAATTATTATTTAGCCTATAGGAAAAGGCAACAATAGCTATTTTAAAATTGATTAATTATTCAAAATTTCTTTTTCAGTTGAAAATTGTATAATTTGAATGCATTTTCAATTATTAAAGGACACAAATTACAGAACATCTTTTTTTATAACAAATGTTTCAAAATTTTCAAAAAAGAATCTGAAACATTTTTAGGTATATTTTCTTATTTCTTTAATTTTTGTTGTTGATAATTTCGATTAATTAAAAAAATTATTACGGCGGTTTAGAAATTTCGAAAAGATTCTAAAAAAGGTTTCGAAAAATTAGAAAAAATAAGGTTTTTAAGAATTTCGAAAGGTAGTAAAAGATATAAAACTTTTCCTTTATATTTATTGATTTATTTTTCTATTTTTTTAAATTATGTTAAGAGAATATTTAAGATGATTTGAAAAGATTTCCAAAATTTTCAAGAAAGAATCTAAAAGATTTTTAGGCATTTTCTCTTATGTTTTATTTGTCGTTGTTGATAATTTCGAATAATTTTGAAAGTTATTTAGACCGTTTACAAATTTTGAAAAAATTCCAAAAAAGATTTAGAAAAATTAGAAAAATAAGGTTCTTAAGAATTTTTAAAGGGGTTGAAAGAAGTATAACTTTTTATTTAGATTTAATAATTTTTTATTTTGAAAAATTAGTTTTAAAAGAATGTTTAAAAGGATTTCATAAGATTTTCAAAAAATAATGTAAAAGATTTGTCGGAATTTCTCTTTTTTTCTTTTTTTTGGTAATAATATCGATAAATTATTTAAGCTTTTTAGGCGGTTTAGACATTTTGAAAAGATTCCAAGCAAGATTTTGAAAATTTAGAACAGCATTTTCAAAAAAGAATCTCGAAGATGGGCAATTTTTTATAAATTTACAAAATTTTTCATAAATAATAGGTCGAATTTTCAAACAAAATAGTTGAATTTTTAACTAAAATGATTAGTCTTCAGGGAGTAAAATGAATTTGAAAAAAACCAAAAAGAATTTTTTTTTCAAAACAGTTGAATTTTTAAGCAAGGAAGACGAATTTTTTTATAAAACCGTTCTATTTTCAACAAAAAAGTTAATTTTAAATAAATGCTTCTAAAAAAATTATATTTAAAATCTCCGCGAACTCCGTATTTCCCGCGAATACGTATTTCCCGTGAAAAGCACTCGAGATGAAATGTAACACTTCTCTTCGTAATTAGCTATAAAATAAAAATAATTACTTTTTAAATATCACCACATAAGTCTGTTTATAGGTTCCAAAAAAACCCCATTAATAAAAAAATCGGTTTTGCGAGTTTTTGGCACTGAATCCAATTTTTTTGCGTTTTCAGTTAGAACGAATCAATTATATTTTTAAAAATCTTTTGTTTACACAATTTATAAATATTTATAATAATATTCTCTCGGAATAATGCTAGAAAGTCGCAGTTTTTTTTCAAATTTTCCACTTTTTGTTCACTTTTCGTTTAGAGTGAGGTGATAATTAATTAAAGGTAACAAACATAATTGTTTAAACAATTTATAATTATTTTTAATAATTTTCTCTTTGAATAATACTAAAAAGATGGCGTTTTTTTAAATATTTAAACTTTTTGTCGACTCTTCACTTTGAGTAGGGTACAAATTATTAAAATTTAACAAAAGTAATTGTTTAAACAAATTATTATCTTTTATAACTATCTGATCCTATAGTGATTATAGATAGTTGCAGTTTTTTCTTAAATTTTCCACTCTTTGCCAACTTTTCGCTTCAGTTAGGTAATAATTAATGCAAGTTAACAAACACAGTTGTTGAAACAATTTATTATAATAGAGAGAATCATTCTTAACAATCTCCTTCTTTCTTGTGTAGATATTTTTCTGAAATAAAAGATGTATTTAAAATATATTTTTAATATTCTGTACAGATCATATTGAGAGCAAATTTTCCTTGAAGTAGTTACTGAGAGCCCTTTTGATCAAATTAAAATGATTGTTTATTATTTGTTCCTGATTAAAAAGTGAAAGAAAAACTGAACATTTCAGAAAAGGCGCAAATTTCTTGCATTAAACTAAGAGAAGATAATTAGAAACCATAATAAATTATTTAAATAATTATGTTTGTTAACTTGCATAAATTATTTTTTTACCGAATAAAAAGTGGACATAAAGTTCAAAATTTCATTAAAAACCCGCAACTATGTAGCACTAATGTGGAACAGGATAAGTTTAAGCAACAATAATTTGTTTAAACAATTACGTTTAATAACTTGAATTCTTAATTACCTTCCTTTAAGTGAAAAGTTGACAAAAAGTGGAAATCTTCAGAAAAATCCGCAATTGTCTAGCATTACTGTATGAGAAAATAGTTACAAACAATTATAAATAGTATAAACAATTGTGTTTAATAAATTGCATTAATTTTTTCATCGCTCTTAGTGAAAAGTGGACAAAAATGTGAACATTTCACAAAAACGTCAACTTTTTAGCATTATTCAACGAGAATATCATTAAAAATAATAATGAATAGCTTGAACAATTATTTTGGTTAAATTAATTTAACCAAAATTCTATTAAACTGAGATAATAATTAATTGAATTCAATTAATTATTATCTCACTTTAATAGAAAAATATACAAAAAATGAAAATTTGGGGCAAAACTGCAACTTTCTAGCATTATTCTGAGAGAATAATATTTTAAATAATAATGAATTATTTAAACAGTTAATTTTTGTTAAATTTAATTGGTAATTGGCTCGCTCTAAATGAAAACTTGACATTAAGTTGAAAAATTTGAAAAAATTGGACTTTCTAACACTACTCTAAGAGAAAATTGCTAAAAAGCAATAATAAATTGTTTAAACCATTTATTATTCCTTTACCCATGTACTTGATTTTTGGAACAAAAAATATTTTTTTGTTCAAATAAAACAAATAACTTTTTTTTGCAAATAAAACAAATAACTCGCACTAATTATAGAGAAATTTAAATTTATTTAATTAATTTAAATTAAATTAATTTTTTTTTAAGTGAGGCAAGTTTATGGAATCATTTGAATTAAAAATAAATATTTTATTGAATAAATGTGAAATTTTTCAATTTTCAAACTAAATATTTTTTTGATAAAAAGTTATCCTTTTTGGTAGAAAATTTAGTTTTTACTTAAGATTCATATTTTGGTGATTAAAAGTCAACGGAATTCTTTTTTGGATAAAAATTCCACAATTGTTATGATTTTTTTTTAATTAAAAATTTCATCCGTTTTAGTAGACATTTCATCTTGTTTGGATAAAAATTTACCTACTTGGTTGAAAAAAATGTAGTTAAAAATTTATAATTTTTAGTTAAAAAATTTAATTGTTTTGTCAAAAACTGGCCTTTTTGGGTGAAAATTAAAACATTTTGTGGTTTAAAATTTCGCTTTTTGATTAAAAAATTAATCTGTTTTAGTAGAAGTTTCAGGTTTCTTCAATAAAAATTAAACTGTGTTTAGTTGAAAGTTAATCTTCTTTGCTTAAGGATTCAACTATTTTGTATGCAAATTTTTTTCGAACCACTTAGTTAAGAAATAATTTGTTTAAGATTTTTATTTTTAGTTGAAAATTAATCTCTTTGATTAAAAGCTTAATTATTTTGTTGAAAATTAATATTTACTGGATAAAAATTCAATTTTTGTACAGAAAATTCGTCTTCTTTTAAAATTAATTTTCTTGGATGAAATTTCATATATATATTTTTTAATATCAACTAATACATTTTTTATAATAATTTATCTCTTTGGTTGAAAGTTCAACTATTTTACAGAAAATTAATATTTACTGTGTAAAAATTCAATTTTTGAACGTAAAAATCGTTTTTTAGTATGAAAATTAATTTTTTTGATGAAAAATCAACTATCACACTTTTTTGTTCATTATTCATCTCTTTGGTGGAAAGTTTTACTCTTTTATTGAAAATTAATTTTTAGCTGAAAATTAATATTTCCTCTGTAAAAATACCTTTTTTGTACAGAAAATTCGTTTCTTGGTTTTTAACTTATTTTTTTATTCAATGTTAACTATTACACATTTTTCATCACAATTCATCTCTTTGGTGAAAGTTTAACTCTTTTCTTGAAAATTAATTTTTTCGTTGAAAATTAGTATTTAGAGGGTATTTTGTTTCAAAATCAATGTTTTTGGTTGAAATTTAATATTTGTTAGTTGAAATATCAACTATTACGCCTTTTTGATAATAATTCATCTTATTGGTTAAAAGTTTAACTACTTAGTTGAAAATTTATGTTTTTCCTGAAAACTAATATTTACTGCGTAAAAATTCAACTTTTGTACGGAAAATTTATCTTTTAGTTTTACAATTATTTAAAAAAAAAAGAAATTTCATATTTTTTGGTTGAAATATCAATGATTATACGTTTTTGACCATAAAATAATGTTTTTAAATTAGGAAAAAATAAAATGAAATATTAGTCAAGGAAAAATCAGGGAATTTTGAAAATTAAGTTTTAACCCTGAAAAGTATCTTTATATTAGGCTACACAAAATTTGTCCTACACAGAATATGTCCTACACATAATTTAATACTGTTATATTTTTCCTACACAAAATATTTCCTACAAAGAGTTTAATACTGTTATATTTTTCCTACACAAAACTTTTTCTACATAAAATGTTTCCTACACAGAATTTAATACTGTTATATTTTTCGTACAAAAAATTTTTTCTACACCGAATTTAATATTGTTTAAAAGTTTTCTTTTTTCCTACACAAAATATTTTCTGCACAAAATATTTCCTAAACAGAATTTAATACTGTTATATTTTTCCAGCGCAAAACTTTTTCTACACAAAATATTTTCAACACAGAATTTAATACTATTATATTTTTCCTACACAACATTTTTTCTACACACAAGCACTCGTAAAACTTTTTCTATACAATTTAAAATATGTTTTGTGTAAGAAAAGTTTTACACTTAATGCTTGTGTGTAAAATATTCCTGTGTATATTTACTCGGAATATTTGCTATATAGCAGCAACAACATTTCAATTAAAACTATAATCATTTCATCTTGAGACTATGTTGAGAATAAAATATCACTATTTAATTATGTGTAGAATATACATATTCTGTTGAGAAAATATTTTGTGTAGGAAAAAAATAAAAGTATTAAACAATATTAAAGTCTGTGTAGAAAAAATGTTGTGCAGGAAAATTATAACGATATTAAATTCTGTGTAGGAAATGTTTTGTGTAGGAAAAAAATAAAACTTTTAAACAATAATAAATTCTGTGTAGGAAATATTCTGTGTACAAAAAATGTTGTGTAGGAAAAATATAACTGTATTAAATTCTGTGTAGGAGACACTTTGTGTAGAAAAAGTGCAGGAAAAAGCTGTTCCTACACAATTTTATTCTACGCAAAATATATTGTACACTGATCATATTTTTCCTACACAAAAATTTTTCCTGGAATTTTTCTACAAACAATTTTTCCCACACAGAACTTAATAATGTTATATTTTTCCTGAACAACATTTTTTCTACACACAATATATCCTACACAGAATTTAATATTGCTTAATACTTTTATTTTTTGTCTACACAAAATATTTTCTACACTAAATATTTCCAACACAGAATGTAATAGTGTTATATTTTTCATACACAAAATGTTTTCTACACAGAATGTAATAACATTATAATTTTCCCACACAATATTTTCTGCAAAGAAGACTTCCTACACATATTGTAATGATGTTTAAAACTTTTATTTTTTTCCTACACAAAATATTTTCTACACAGAATATGTATATTCTACACGGAATTAAATATTAATATTTTATTATTAAAATAGTCTCTAAACACTGTAGAACCAAAAATATTATGTATAATATTTTTCCTGCACAAAATATATTCTACACAACATATTTAAAACAGAAAATAACATTTTCTTTACAAAATTAGACCCTACACAAAATGAAATGATTATAGTTTTAATTTAAGTCTTATTGTTGCTATATATCAAATATTCTGAGTGAAGATACACAAGCATATTCTACACGAAATTCTACACTATATTCTGTGTAGAAAATTTTTTGTGTCGGAAAAAAATAAAAGTATTAAACAATATCAAATTCTCTGTAGGAAATCTACTGTGAAGAAAAGTTTTTCTGTAGGGAAAATATAACAGTCTTAAATTCCGTGTAGGAAACATTTCGTGTATAGGAAAAATATAACAGTATTAAATTCTGTGTAGAAAATATTGTATGTAGAAAATATTTTGTCCAAGAAAAAAATAAAAGTATTAAAGAATATTAATTCTGTGTAGGAAATATTCAGTGTAGAAAAATCGTTAAACTTGTGTACAATATATTTTGTGTAGAAAAAAATTGTGTAGGAACAGGTGTAACCCAAAAGTTTCGTGTAGGAAAAATATAACAGTATTAAATTCAGTCTAGAAAATTTTTTGTTTAGGAAAAAATAAAACTATTAAATAATATTAAATTCTGTGTAGGAAATATTCTGTGTAGATACAATTTTGTGTAGGAAAAATATGACAGTATTAAATTCCGTGTAGGAAACATTTTGTGTAAAAAAAAGGTTAGTGTAGAAAAATATTATCAGTATACTTGTGTACAATATATTTTGTGTAGAAAAAAATTGTATAAGAACGGGTGTAAAACATTATATTGAATATGACAACATTTTCATTAGTTTCAAATCCCACATCTTATTATTTCTGGAAACCATGAATTACGTACAGTAATAGGGTAACAACATTTTTTTACGGTTCGTTATAGATGTTAAGGGACTTAATTTTGAATTTTAAATCATGCCAACGAAAACTTAAGGCTGTTGTAATGCAAGGAAATAACAATTGTTGGTAAAGATATATAGGATTAAAATTTGTTTATAAATTTTTGTAATTTGACACTAGTAGTAGTAATTTAGTCTAAAGCAAGGTGGCCTGAAGATAGTGAACATTCGTGTGTACGAAACATACGACGTAGGAATGTTTGCACTGTTGGCAGGGCGTCAGTACTGTTGGATTGCGAGCAGCTATGACGTCACATCCTGAGCGGGCGGACATCCGCTCATGCTGCTGGACTCCTGGGCCAGTGTGATAAGAAACTGTGGGTTTATTAAAAAAAAATTTTTAATAATAAACCCCTCTATATCCGTTCAGAAGCCCGCTCCTGATAAAGCGTCACCCTTAATATTGTGGATTGGTCAAAAAAGATACTGGAGATCACTCTGAAATATTTTACCGCCTTGATTTCTGTTTAAATCGAATTTTGGATTTATTGTTTAAATTATTTTTTTATGTCAGATTAAGTTTTCAAAATTTCAATTTGAACTAGGTTTTTTTTTAATAATTAAATTTTTAAATCCGCCAAGTCCAATTCATTTTCCAATGCTATAATTAATTTTTTTCTCTCTGACAGTTGTTAATTTTTCCCGGTTAATTTAAGAGTTCCAAAAATTGAAATAATTTAAAGCGATTTTTAAAAATTCTCAAGAAATTTTTAAACAGTTTAAAAGGTTCAAAAGATTTATGGTTTGAAATAGGGAATTTTGTAAACTAATTATAATTCTAAATTCGAAGGGGAATTTAAAATTTTCCTTCTTCTTAATCTGACTTTCAATTTTTTCACAATTTGCGTGTCATAATAAAAATGATATCTTCCAAGTCAAAAAATAATTAAACCTGTTCTAAAGCCCAAATTACAATTCTTAGGTAAAATTGTCTGTCCCAAAATCTAAATTATAATTCTTTAAGGAAATTACCTGTTCCAAATCAGAATTATATTTTTTCACAAAATTTCAGATTATAATTTAGAAATATAGCAACCCTTTTTCTAGAATTTAGAAGAAAAAAGTTTCGAATTCTGACAAATTTTTATTTGGAAAAGACAAGAGTTCTTTAATTTAAACAAATTCTGGTTTGGGGAAGCCATTTTTAAAATCTAACGAATTATGATTTGGGACAGGGACTTGTTTTATAAATTCCCTTTTTTATAAATTACAATTAGAATTATTTTCAAAAAATTCCCGTTTCATGTAACAATTCCATGTTCTACTTCAAATTATAATTCTTTTGAGAATTCTTTACGGAAACTCCCTACCCTAAAGAAAAATTATCATTCATTTTAACTCAAATTATAATTCGGGGAGACTGAAAAATCCCAAACAATAAAAGTCCTGTCACTGCAAAATTAATGAATTGGAAGATTTTCGATTCATAAACTTCCCGAATTCGAAAATTCCCGAATAATAAATTCTTGAATAATAAAAATTTAGAATAATAATATTTCTGAATAATAAAATTCCCGAATAATAAAGTTAACAAATAGTAAAATTCCTATATTATAAAATTTATTATAAAATTCTCGAATTTGAAAATTCCTGAATAATGAAATTCCCCAGCAGTTTATATTATTGCCGAATTCGGAAATTCCGGGATAA
>JAWWLR010000148.1:28972532-28982782 GCA_035041075.1 Acraspis erinacei | reverse complement strand
AAATGTTCACATTGAACAATTCCCAAATAATAAGGAACGACTGAAAATTCCCAAAAAACGAAATTCTCAAGTAATAAAATTTATGAATATTAAAATTTCAGAATAATAAAATTTCCGATTAATAAAATTCCAAAATTATAAAATTTCCGAATAAAAAAATGGCCGAATCATAAAATTCCCGAGCAGATTATAATATTTACCGAATTCGAAAATTCCGCAATAATAAAATTCCTTGATAATGAGAGTTCCAAATAATGAAATTCCCGAATTTGAAAATCCCCGAATCAAAAAGGACGGCTGAAAAATCACGAAAAATTAATTTCCCGACACAGTCAAATTCTCGAATAATAAACGTCCTAAATAATAAAATTCTCTAATTTGAAAATTCGCGAATAATAAAATTGTCGAGCAGTTTAGAATATTACCGAATTCGAAAATTCCCGAAGAATAAGATTCCTGAATGATAAAATTTCCGAATAATAGAACTTCTGAATAATAAATTCCCGAATAATAAAGTTAAAAAACAATAAAATTCCTATGTTATAAAATTTATTATAGAATTCTCGAATCTGCAAATTCCTGGATAATAAAATTCCTGAGGAGTTTATATTATTGCCCAATTCGGAAATTCCGGGATAACAAAGTTTTCGAATTGTACAATTCCCGAATAATAAAGAACGACTGAAAATTCCCAAAAAACGAAATTCTCAAGTAATAAAGTTCATGAATATTAAAATTTCAGAATAATAAAATTTCCGATTAATAAAATTCCTGAATAATAAAATTCCCCAATAATAAAATTCCAAAATAATAAAATTTCCGAATAGGAAAATTGCCGAATAATAAAATTCCCGAGCAGATTATAATATTTACCGAATTCGAAAATTCCGCAATAATAAAATTCCTGGATAATAAGAGTTCCAAATAATGAAATTACCGAATTTGAAGATCCCCGAATCAAAAAAGACGGCTGAAAAATCACGAAAAATTAATTTCCCGACACAGTCTAATTCGCGATTAATAAATTTCATAAATAATAAAATTGCCGAATAATAAAATTCTCGAATTTGAAAATTCGCGAATAATAAAATTTTCGAGCAGTTTAGAATATTACCGAGTTCGAAAATTCCCGAATAATAAAATTCCTGAATAATAAAATTTCCGAATAATAAAATTCCCGAATAATAAAATCCCCAAAGTATAAAATTTCCGAATCGTAAAATTCCAGTATAATAAAATTCTCGAATTTGAAAATTTGAAAATTCCCTAATTATAAAATTCCGGAAAATTGATAATATTACCGAAATCGAAAATTCCGAAATAATAAAATTCCTGGATAATAAGATTTCCGAATAATGAAACTACCGAATTTGAAAAATCCCAAAAATAAAACACGACTGAAAAATTCCGAAAAATAAATTTCCCGACACTAAAATTCTCGAAAAATAAAATTCATAACACGATCAAATTCTAGAGTAATAATATTCAGAAATAATACAATTTCCGAATAATAAAATTTTCGAATTTGAAAATTCCTGACCAGTTTATAATATTACCGAATTGGAAAATTCACGAATAATAAGGGGCGGCGGAATATCACGAAAAAAAAGTTGCCGACACCGTAAAATTCTCAAATAACAAAATTCCCGAATAATAAAACTAACCAGAATAAAATTCCCAAATCATAAAACTTCCGAATTGGGAAATTCCCTAAAACTTAGATTACTAAATAATTTATAACATTACCGAATTGGAACATTTTCAAGAGAAAATTTCTAAATTATAAAATATCCATACGAGAAAATTCTCGAATTTAAACAATTAGACAATTTTTCTTTATAAATTTTATTTATTGATTAAAAATACAATAATCAAATATTTTTATTGTAAAAAAAATTATTTTTAATGTTTAATGTTTCTAAAATTATTGTTTGAATTTAAAATGACTGTAATGGAAGGAAAAATCATTCGGAAATATATTCTTTTCAAATTCTGATAAAAAAGAATTACACTCACTTTGATTATATCAACAGCAAAAAATTATTTGGATTGAAAAAATGTTATCAAATTGTTGTTAAAGTTGAACAACTTTGAAATATTTTTAATTTAGCGCCGTAATTTTTGAAAGCGATAAAATGAAAAATCACCTGCAAACATGTAGTTTTTTGCCCTGGAAAACCGGGAAAAGTCGTGGAATTTTTTTTAAAGATACGCTAGAAAAAAATTAATAAAAAATAACAATTATCCAGTCACTCAATCGAATTTTCGGTCATTTCCCGATTGTTACGATTTCGCAGCCAGGTAGACACCCTGGTAATTATCATATTTAATTAATATTAATTTAATATTTAGTTTAATTATTATTTAAGAAATGCGTGGGAATTTTCAACAAATTGACGGGAAACAGTAAAAAAAAAAGTTTATCAAGCGCCATTTATGCGTTACGCTCATCTAGTTAAACGGGTCTGGCCGCTTTATTTTACATACGCGTTTCCCCTGGTTCGTTGAAAAAAAGACGTACATAATTAAGAACCTTTTATCTTCAGGTGTCGTTGCTCTCAATCCCAAATCCTCTTTTTGAATAACAATCGAGTCCAACTCACAAAGAGAGAGAGAGAGAATAATTAAATAAGTTAATAAATAAATGAAAAAATAGCGACCTAATCTCTAATTAATTTGAAACAGCAAAATTTCACTGCAGAAAATAGTCAAGTTTAAAGAGAGTTCCGGTTCGGTGTTAAAAATTACGTGTCCCCAGAAATTTTTTTATTCCTTGCGAAAATCTATGTTCCCAAGTCAAATTTACAATTACAAAATTACAATTACAATTATAAAAATTATATTTCTTTATTAAAATTCCCTGACCCAAATTCAAAATGATAATTCCTTATCCAATCGTCGTAAATATATTTCTCAAATGAAATTCCCTGTCCCAAAACCAAAATTATTATTCTTTACGAAACTCCCTCTTAAAATAAAAAAATATCATTCAATACAGGAATTACTTGTCCCAATTGTCAACATTATATTTATATTTTTAAATCTTCTGCCCGAAACTCAAAATTATAATTTTCTATTAAAATTAATTTCTCCAAATTAAACATTATAATTCTTCACGAAATTCATTCTTCCAAATTCACAACTATAATTAATTACAAGAATTTCTTGTCGCAATCATCAAAATCATATTTCTTTCTTAAAAATCCCGGTTCCAAAGTCAAAATGATAATTCCTTGGTCCCAATTTGTCAAAATTATATTTCTTTACTGAAATTCCCTATTTTAAAATAAAAATTCGAATTACTTACGAAATTCCCAGTTCCAGGTTCAAAAATGTAATTCATTACAGGGATTCTTTGTCCCAATTATCAAAATTATAATTTCCTACTCAAATTCCCTGTCCCAATTACCAAAATTATATTTATTTACTGAAATTCCCTGTCCCGAATTCGAAATTATAATTTCTTGACCAATCGTTGAAATTATATTCCTCAACTGAAATTCCCTATCCCAATATCAAAATTATAATTTTTCACGAAATTCCCTCTTCAAATGAAAAAATATAGTTCTATACAGGAATTACTTGTCCCAATTATCAAAATTATATTTCTTTTTTGAAATTCACCGTCACTAAACTCAAAATTATAATTTCTTACTAAAATTCATTGTTCCAAATTAAAAATTATACTTCTGTATGGAAATTCCCTTTCCTAAACTTCATTTCCCGGTTTCTTCCCGGTCAACAAAATTCCCGATCATTTCCCGATCTTTCGCGGTTCCCTGGTCTAGTTGCCTGCCTCTCTATCTATATTTTCATTGCATTATTCACAATTAAATAATAATGTTGAAAATCAAAATTGACCACAACCGGTTAATTTTTGACAGTTCCATTAGAAAATTTCAATTCAATTATTTATTTATTTCGATTAAAATTGATGTTTTTTGCGGAAAATCAATACTTTGGATTGCAAATTCTTTTTTTTTAGGTATAATATAGTTTTTTTATTGAAAATATTTTTTTCGCTGAATATGTAATTATTCTTTTTTTTCGAAAATTTATTTATTATAATTAATCAAAATTACGTTTAACATTAAAATTTTGTTCAAATTAATTAATTAATTTTTTTTTTTTAATTGTAACGTCTTTTTTATAAAATTTATCTATTTGGTTGAAAATTCATTTCTTTAGTTGAAAATAGTTTTTTTAATTGAAAATTAATTTTTTTAACTGCAAATTTAAAAAATTTTTTTTTGGTTTAAATTGATCGTTTTTTGTAGACGTTTAATCTTTTTAGTTAAAAATTCATTCATTTATTTTGTTAAAAATTGTTTTAGTTTTATAGTTTTTTTATTCAAAATTTATTTTTCTAACTAAAAATCTGAGTAATCTTTTTTTTTAATTAATATTTTTTTATAGATATTTAATCTTTTTGTAAATTGAAAATTAATTTTTTTTAACTGAAAATTGAATTTTTTTCCGAAAGTTGATCCCTTTTGATAGATATTTAATCTTTTTTGTTGAAAATTCATGAAAATTTATTTGTAGATTCAAAATTTTGGTTTAAAATTCATTTTTTTATTTTGTTAAAAATTGTGATGTTTTTTTGTGAAAAATTTATTTATTTAGGTGAAATATATTTTTCTATTAAAAATTAATGTTTCTAACTGAAAATTTAAGTAATATTTTTGTTGTTAAATATTGATCTTTTTTATAGATCTTTTATCTTTTTGTTTCATTTTTCCCTTAAAATTTCAAATTTGGATGAAAATTCATGATTATTCCTTTGAAAATTCAAAATTTGGTTGAAAATTCATTTTTTAGTTGAAATATAGTTTTTTTATTGAAAATTATTTTTTTAACTGAAAATTTAAGTATTCTCTTTTTTTTTAGAAAATTGATCTGTTTTCACAGATATTTAATTTTTTTAAATATTTTTTTTGTAGAAAATTAATCTTTTTGGTTGAAAATTTAGTTCTTTAGTTGAAATATAGTTTCTTTTTACTAAAAATTATTTTTTTTTACTGAAAATTTAAACTTTTTAGTTGAAAATTCATGAATCTTCGTTTAAAAATTTAAAACTTTGTTGAAAAATCATTTATTGATTTTGTTAAAAATGGATGTTTCTGTTTTGTAGAAAATCAATCTGGCTTAAAATCAACTTTTTTAGTTACAATATTTTTATTTATTAAAATTGATCTATTTTATAGATATTTAATATTTTTGGTTGAAAATTCTTTTATTTATATTGTTTAGAAGTGATATTTTTTGTAGAAAATTAATTTCTTCGTTGAAAATTCATTTCTTCAGTTGAATTATAGTTTGTTTATTGAAAGTTAATTTTTCAACTGAAAATGACATTATTATTTTTTTTCAAAAAATGATATTTTTATATATATATATATATATATAATCTTTTTGGCTGAAAATTCCCCTCAAAATTCAAATTTGGATGAAAATTCAAAATGGGGTTGAAAATTCATTTCTTTAGTTGAAATATAGTTTTTTTATTGAAAATTATTTGGTTTTATCTGAAAATTTAAGTATTCTTTTTTTTAGAAAATTGATATTTTTAAATGGATATTTAATTTTATTGGTAATTTTTTTGGTATAAAATTCATCGTTTTGGTTGAAAATTTATTTTTTTAGTTGAAATATAGTTTTTTTTATTAATAATTAGTTTTTTTGACTGAAATTTAATCTTTTGATTGGAAAATTCGAAATTTGGTTAAAAATTCATTTCTTTAGTTGAAATATAGTTTTTTTTGGCTAAAAATGAGTTTTCTTAACTAAAAATGTAATATTTTAAGTTGAAAATTCATGAATATTTCTTTGAAAATTCCAATTTTGGTTGAAAATTAATTTCTTTAGTTGAAATATAATTTTTTTTATGGAAAAATTTTTTTTTATCTGAAAGTGTAAGTATTCTTTTTTATTAGAAAATTGATCTTTTTTGATAGATATTTAATTTTATTGGTAATGTTTTTGTGGGTAGAAAGTTCATCTATTTTTTTTTTTTTTTAAATTGATCCATTTTTATAGATATTTAATCTTCTTGTTTGAAAATCCATTAATTTATTTTGTTAAAAATTGATATTTTTTATGAAATTATGAAATTGTTTTTTTTCTTAATTTATTTATTTAGTTCAAATACAATTAGTTTTTATTAAAAATTGACTGTTTATATCTGAAAATTGATGGATTCTTTTTCTTTCTAAAATAAATCTTTTTGATATAGATATTTAATCTTTTCAGGTGAAAATTCATACGTTTGGACAAAAATTGATCTATTCCGTTAAAAATTCATCTACTTTGTAGAAAATTTGTCTGCTTTTGGTATAAAATGATTATTCAAGTGAAAATCCCAGACGGGATTACGAATACGCTAATGCAATATGTAGCCAGGTTTTCTGTCTCACTGTCGAATCCTCGGTGATCCTAAAGACCTGAAAGCGGATCGGCCACAAGTATAAGCCGCCGTCAATATTTGTCCCATTATAGTTTTACGATAGTCTCGTAGAATACTTTTTTTTGTAAGAATCTACCGCAGACGTGTGTACAATCATTCTAAGACAATAGAAAAATCGAAAAACCGCAAATTGATGCTTTTTGGAGATTCAGCAGATTTTTGTGGTTAGATTGCACAATAATCTTCACACTTTGGATGAGACTTGAGCCGAAAAATAATCACAGACGAAAGGAGAGACAAGTAAACGTAGACTGGAAAACCCGCAAATTATAGTTAAATAGATATAACTATCAGTGGGATCAAAGACAAAAAAAGGGATCTCATTATTAATATTATCAATTTTTTAAAAATCAGCCATTTAATTGAAAAACAGTCATTTTAGCAGAAATGATTCAGCATTGCTGACTGAATCAAACAGTCACTTCAAATTATTGATATTTAGTGAATAAAAGTGACTGATTTGTCTGCTGTGATAAAATAGTAAAATTATTTCTAAATTAAAAATATTCATTGATAAAGGTTACGGTTTTGATTATTCAAAATTACTGATTCGGTCAAAGGAAGTTACTAATTAGATCAATTCGTCTTTATTTGTACAAAATTCATACTTTGGATTGAAGATTCAAAATTTAAGTTGAAAAAATATTTTTGGTGAAAATTGAACTATTTTGTTGCAAAAATATTTTCCTTTTCGGTTAAAAAATTAATTTCTCTAATTGAAAATTCAACCATTTAATAGTTTGTGGAAAATGAATCTGTTTAAGTTAATTATTCAATTCTTTGCTTGAAGATTCAAGTGTTTTATTAATTAATTAATTTTTTTGGTTAAAAAATAATCTCATTGGTTGAAGATTCAAAATTTAAGTTGAAAATTGATCTTTTTAGTGAAAATTAAACTAATTTTTCAAAAAAAAAATGCAATATTCGATAAAAAATTAATTCCTTTAATTGAAAATTCAATCATTTAATGTTTGGCGGAAAATGAATCTGTTTTAGTTAAGTATTCAATTATTTGGGTGAGGATTCAAGTTTTGTTTTATTATTATTTTTATTGAATTCCACCGCTTTAGATTTAAGATTAAAAACTTTTAAAGTTGAAATATCAGCTCTTTTTTATTCGACAATGAAATATTTTTTTCTTTAAAATAGCAACTATTAATTTTTTCTTCGAGAAGTCATATCTTTTTGGTAGGAAATTGAACTGCTTGATAAAAAGTTCAACTATTTTGTAAAAATTCATTTTTTCGACTAAGGATTTTTAATTAAAGTCATTTTTGAATTATTTATTTTTTTATTACTTTTATTATTTATTTATTCTAATTTTTAAATTTAATTGTTTTTTAATTGAACATTTATTTATAACGCTGAAAACTTAACTGTTTTATTGAAAATTTCATTTTTCTTTTAATTTAAAATTAATTTTTTTAAGTGAAAATTTAACTATCCTATTTTTATTGAAAATATATCTTTTTTAGTTTAAAATTTTAATCTTTTCGATAATTTAATTATTTTGTTAAAAAATTAGCTCTTCTGTGTTGAAAATTAATTCATATAATTAAAAATTTAACTATTCCATTTTTTGTTACAAATTTATATTGTTACCGTTGCAAATTCAACTATTTAGATCAAATTTAATGTACTTTGTTAAACAAAGAAAAATATTTTAATTTTAAGTTAGAAAATTACGTATTTAACCAAATAAATTAAATTTTCATCGAAACAGTTAAACTTTCAACCCCATAGATGAATTTTACAACTAAACAGATTAATTTTCAATAAAAAAAAATTTTTAACAAAAAATTTCCACAGAAAAGATTAATTTTTTACAAAAAAAGAATAATTTTTAATAAAATACATGAATTTTCATAAAAAAAATAGAATTTTTTAACAAAATAGATGAATTGTTAACTGAAAAATAAAAAAATTCGAAACTAAAAAGAATAATTTTCTAACAAAGTAGAATAATTTTTAATAAAATACACACATTTTTACAAAAAAGACCAAATTTTAACAAAGTGTATTAATTTTCAACTGAAAAAAGAGAAACTTTTAATAAAAGAAAAGATTAGTTTAATTTTACTTAGAGAAATAAAGTTTAAAGGAAATCAAATAAATTTTCAACGAAATATATAGATTTTTAACCAAACACATAAATTCCTACCAAAAAGATTAATTTTCTACTAAAATTTTTTTTTTAATATATGCATTTTCGACCAAAACCGTCAATTTTCTGCTAAACAAAACAAAATTGTTACAAAATTAATTAATTTTCAAGTGAAAAAGATAAATTTTCAACAAAACAAAACAGTAGTTTAATTTTCAGTTAGAGAAATAAGGTTTTAAGCAGATAAAATAAATTTTCAACAAAATAGGTAAATTTTCTACCAAAAAGACGAAAAAAAATCGACAAAAAATTCAGTCAAATTTTCAATTTATAAAATTAATTTTTAATAAAAGGTTAATTTTTTAACCACAAAAAAAATTCGCAAGCAAAAAGAATAATTTAAAAAAAATATATGAATTTTCGGTCAAAAACGTAAATTTTCTAGTAAAAAAGATAAAATTGTAACAAAATTAATTAATTTTCCAGTGAAAAAGATAAATTTTCAAGAAAATAGGTCCATTTTCAACCAAACAAAGAAATTTTCTACCATAAATATGAAATGTCTATACAAAAACTTTCGGCAAAAAATTCAGTTAAATCTATAATTCAAAAAAATTTAATAGAAAACTAATTTTTAGAACAAAAAAATAAATTTCCAATCAAAAATATTAATTTTCTACAATAAAGAATTCTAACAATCAGATAAGTTAAGTTTCTACCAAAAAGACAAATTAAAAAAAAATAAATGCAATTTCAACTGAAAAAGATAAATTTTCAACCAAACAGATACATTTCTTTAACTAAAAGATGAAATGTCTAAAAAAAAAATATCAAAAAAAAATCAGTTGAATTTTTAATTTAAAAAATTAAATTGCGATAAAGAACTAATTTTTGACCCACATTAATAAATTTTCAACCAAAAAATTAATTTTCTAAAAAAAGATGATGAGATTAGTTTAATTTTCAGTTAGACAAATAAGTTTTTAGGAAAATAAAATATAATTTTAATGAAATAGCTCATTTTTCAACCACAAAAATAAATTTTCTTCCAGTTGATTCTTTCTATTCTGTTACATTTTTATTTAAAAAAATAATTAATTTTCAATAAAAAACGAATTTTTCAACAAAAGAAATAAATTTTCAAACAAAAAGATTCATTTTCTACAAAAAAAAATGTCTAACAAAATACATGAATTTTTAACCAGATATAGGTCAATCTTTTACCCAAAATGAAATTTTGTTAACAAAATAGATGAAATTTCGACTGAAAAAGATAAACTTTTAACAGAAAATAGAGTAGTTTATTTTACAGTTAGAAAAATACATTAAAAAACGAATTTTTAAAACAAAGAAATAAATTTTCAAACAAAAATATTAACTTTCTATAAAAAAAACTTTTTTTAACCAAATACATCAATTTTCAACCGAACATTTTGATTTTTAATTGAATTTTCAATCTAATCAATTTTCAAACTAAACGGTGACTTTGTCACCAAGAAGATTAATTTTCTACCACAAAAGACAATTCTTCAACAAAATACAGATGTTTTCAATGGAACAGTTGAAGTTTTAACGAATGAAGATAAATGCTCAACCGAACATGGAATAATTAAATTTTCAGTTGAAAAAAAGATAAAAGAAAAATCTTAACGAAAATATCAATACTGAAAAAAATATTAT
>JAWWLR010000148.1:28951698-28965225 GCA_035041075.1 Acraspis erinacei | reverse complement strand
AATTGAATTTTCAACAGAATAGTTTTTAATAAAATAATAAAAATAATAAAAATAAAACAATAAGAAAAAGTTAAATTGATTAATCCTCAAACCAGAAAGCGAATTTTTATCAAAAGAATTTAACTTTAAACAAAGAATTGGAATTTCTACCAAGATGAATTTTGAATAGAATTGTTACATTTTTAATTTTATTTGAAAATACAACTGCTTTTTTTTAAATTTAATCTTTTTACTTTAAAATCCATCGATTTGGGTACATTTGTTTTTCTTTTCTGACTGAAAACAAATGTTTCGAAAAAGCATCCATTTTGTTAAAAATTTATTTTTAACTTTAATTATTTATTAAAATGTAGGATTTTCATAAAAAAAATTAATTTATAAATAGTATTACTATTTTATTCTTAATTCTCTACATTCAAATTAAAATTACTGATTACCTTGTAATTTATAATGTAATAGGCAAATCAGTGATTTGAAGTAACTGATTGATTACCAAAATTGACTAATTCTTCTGTAAAAAGGATGAACATTTTTTTCTAAAGTAAAAAATCTTTTTTTGGTGGAAAAAGCAACTAATTTTTGCTTGTATTTCTGGATGAGTTTAACTTTTTAAAATTATTTTTAAATTAAATTTTTCTGAAAAAGATCTCACTTCGCGACACTGGGAATCGAACCACAGAACTTCCGATTGCCGGTCGGAAGTTCTGTGGTTCGATTCCCAGTAGAGCGAAGTCAGAAGATTTTTTTTCAGAAATATTTAATTAAAATTTTTTTTAATCACACACTTTTCTTGCTACCTAGTCAGAAATGACCTTAAGTATTTTATGTTATTTGGAGAGTTAACTTCATCAATGGTTTTTATTTCTATTTTCACAGATTGTGGAATGACATCTACACGGATCGATAGTAACTACCCTTGATGATAAAACAGATTTATTTAAATTACAAATGTTTTTCATTAAAAATTCAAATTAAAACCTTGTTTGAAATATTATCTATTACGTCTTTTGTTAAGAATTTTTTTTGTCAACTTAAAGACTTGCTCAAAGTTGAACTTTGTTAAAAACTAATTCTTTGGTTGAAGATTCATTTTTTAGTTGAAAAATAATTTTTGTGTGTGTGAACAATTCACAATATCGGTTTCAAGATTCAAATGTTTTGTAAAGTATTTGCCCCTTTAACCTGAAAATTCAACAATTTGCTGAATTTTTTTTCTTGACAAAAAAATCTACTAGGGTTGAAAACTGGTCTATTTTGCTTAAATTTAATGTCCTGTAGTAAAAAATTATCAAGTGTAAAATTGTTTAATAAATTTGTATGGTTCTATAATGCTACAATTTGTTGCTACTTTACATTAGAATTAAATTGCCAAATTGATTTGTAAATTTGTATTCAACAGCCGAATCAGTCATTTGAAGTAGCTGATTGATTCAGTCATTTGACGTGATCGATTGATATAGTTATGGACATTGACTAATTCATCTGTTAAAATGCCAACTAGTAGAAATGACTGATTGATTCAGTTATCAATATAGACTGATTGATTTAGTTATCAATATTGACTGATTAATTCATTAATCAATATTGATTGATTCGTCTGTTAAAATTTCTTTTAGTAGAAATGATTAATTGATTCTGTTATTAACATGGACGGCTTCTTTCAGTTATAAATATTGACAGAATGATTCAGTTCTTAATATTAACTAATTCATCTGTTAAAATTTCAGTTAGTAAAATTAATTATTCATTCATTTATCAATATTTACTGATTTATCTGTTAAAATATCAGTCGGTTGAAATAAATGATTGATTCAGGAATCAATACTGACTAATTAATTCAGTTACCAATATTGACTCATGCATATGTTTAAATTTCAGTCAGTAAAATGAATGTTTCATTCAGATATCAATATTTACTGATTCATATGTACAAATTGTGGTCAGCAGATAACTGATTGATTCCGTTATCAATATTGACTGATTCATTCAGTTATCAATTTTGTCTGATTGATTCAGTTATCAATGTTGAATGATTCATATGTTACAATTTGTTAATATTGACTGCTTAATACACTTATCAATATTGATTGACTCGTCGATTAAAATGTCAGACAGTAGAAATGACTAATTCATTCTGTTATTAATATTGAGGGTTTGATTCAGTTATAAATATTGACTGATTAATCACTTTAAATGTCAGGCAGTTAAATAAATGATTAATTCAGTTATCAATATTTACTGATTTATCTGTTAAAATGTCAGTCAGAAGCAAACATCTGGTTGTTTCTGTTATAAACATTGACAGATTCATATATTAAAATTTCAGTCAGTTCAAATATTTCATTAAAATGTCATATTTTTTAGTAAAAAGTACAAATGTTACGTAGAAAATTAGCGGTTTTGGCTTGAAAAATCAATCAATATTGACTAGCTGATTCAGTTATAAATATTGAGTGATTGATTCAGTTAACAACATTGCATGATTGATTCAGTTATAAATATTGACTGATTAATATAGTTCTCAACATTGATTGACTCGTCTATTAAAATGTCAGTCAGTAGAAATGACTAATTCATTCTGTTATTAATATTGAGGGATTGATTCAGTTATAAATATTGACTGATTTATCTGTTAAAATGTCAGTCAGAAGCAAACATCTGGATGTTTCTGTTATAAATATTGACTGATTCATATGTTAAAATATCAATCAGTTCAAATATTTAATTAAAATGTCATATTTTTTAGTAAAGAGTACAAATGTTATGTAGAAAATTAGCTTTTTTAGCTTGGAAGATCAACAGTTTGGTTGATCTTTTTTTCTTTCTTGTCTGAAAAATCTTTTTTTGGTCGAAAAATCAATCAATATTGACTGATTCAGCTGTTAAAATGCTAGTCTGTAGAAGTGACTGTTTTTTCAGTAAAAACATGCTTCAACAATTTATTTAGACACATTTTGACTCATTTAAATTTGAGCATTTTTTCAAGAGAAAAATAAGCTCACAAGAAAAATGTGAGAATCGATTTCTGTGATCTTATTTGATATGGATATTGAAAAATCGATTAAATTGGCAATAAAAATTACGCCATAAAGTACATTCTAATGCAGAATAAGCCACCCGTTACGTCCCTAGGTTACATGCGGAACAATCACAGGTCGCGACGTTTCCTTATGGAACCCATAAAATATCGCAGGGCAGATTGTTATTTAAATGCCTTGCACTTTTCTCAGTTCACTTCCCTCAATCATTGTACACCTTCCACCAGTGGCTCTCAATTGAATCCAAAATTCCTGCATTTAACAAATTTCGCTGATTTGAATCAGTACCAAACAAGTCGCTGATTCAAATTTTTAGGCAATTCTAGTATATTTTTGTTACAATTTTTTTTAGAATTAAATTGGTTGAAAATTGAACAATTTTTTAATAATGCATCCTCTTCGGTAAAAAGATCAACTATTTTCGTAGAAAACTCAAATATTTAGTTAGATTCTAACTAAAATAAGAAATTAAATTTTTGGTCCAAATTTCATAATTTCGAGTTTAAGATTAAATTGTTTTGCCGAAAAATGGTTTTTTTGCCTTGAACATTCAACTATTTCTTTGAAACTTCCAATATTGCATTGAAAATTGAAATAGATAACTAAAAATTTAAATATTTAATTAAAAACTCATATTTTTAAGTTAAGAATACAACTTTTTCGTAGAAAATTCGTTTTTAGCTTAAATTTCAAGGATTTAATTAAAAATTCAAATATTTCATTGAAATTTCATATTTTTGAATTGAGAATACAACTATTTTGTAGAAAATTCATATTTTTGGAAAATTTTGGAAAATTAGTTTTTTTTCTTGAAAATTCTAATATTAATTGAAACTTAGAATATTTAATTGTTTATTCATATTTTTGAGTTAAAACTACAACTTTTGTGTACAAAATTATTTTTTGTGCTTGAAAATTCAAATATTTAATTGAAAATTCGAAAATTTAAGTGAAAATTTAGATTTTTGAGTTAAGAATGCAACTGTTTTGTAATTTTTTTTGTGCCTGAAACTTCAACTATTTAATTAAAAACTCGAATATTCAATTCAAAATTTTAATATTAAATTGAAACTTTTTTAATTTAACTGAAAATTCAAATATTTAATTGAAAAATCATATTTTTGAGTTCAGAATATAACTATTTTGCAGAAAATTAATCTTTTTGGCTAAAAAATGCAACTATTTAATTGAAACATCAAATATTAAATCGAAAATTGAAATATATAATTAAAAATTCAAATATTTAATTGAAAATTCATATTTCTGAATTAGGACTACAACGGTTTTACAGAAAATTCACCTTTTTGTCTTTAAAACTCCACTCTTTAATTCAAAATTCAAATACCAAATTGATAATTCAAATGTTTAGTTAAAAATTCAAATAATAAATTCAAAATACAAATATTTAATTAAAAATTCATATTTATGTGTTAAGAGTACATTTTTTTTTTTACAAAATTCGTATATTTTTTTATTAAACTTTCAGTTAAAAATGCAATTATTTTATTAAAAACTCGTCTTTTTTAGTTATAAATTAAACACTTATAATAAAAGTTTACACTATTTGGGTGAAAAGTAACTTTTATGTTGAAATTCATATTTTCGGATGGAAAATTCAATTGTTTTGTAAAAAATTCATCTTTTTTGCTTGAAAATTCAACAAATTCGTTAAAAATAATTTTAGTGTTAATTCTTTTTATATACTAGTGCAGAATCAATTTTTTTTAAATATTAATTTTCAAAAGTTTGAAAAGTGCTCTCTAGCTCCGCTGGGATTCGATCCCAGGTATTTCAGATTTCGGGTCTGAGCATTTTTTTCACAATTTTAAAAGTCAACATTAAAAAATATTGATTCTAGACCAGTGAACTCTAAAATTGTTAAAAATTAAATTATTTTGGCATAAAATTCAACTATTTGGCTGAAAAGTAACTTTAATGTTGAAAATTCATATTTTCGGTTAAAAAATTCAACTTTTTTGTTGAAAGTTGATTGGTTGGAAAATCAATGATTTTCTTAAAAAGTCGTATTTTTAAATTACTTTAACTGTTTTCTATTTAAAATTAAAATCTGTTATGGCTGAAATATTCACTATTAAATCTTTTATTTAGAATTAATCTTTTTTGGTTAAAAATTAAATTCTTTATTTTAAATTTTATTATTTATGTCAACGTTTATGTACAGGTTAATTTATTAATAATTTTGATGCATTTTTTCAGTATTTTAAAAATCCATATTCAAAACATATTGATTCTAGACCAATAGACAAAAAAAATAATCATCGAAATTATCTTTAGTTAAAAAAAAACTATGTTGTGCACACTTCCTTCTGTTTTGTGGGAAAATTAATGTTTTTGGTTAAAAATGTGATAATTCCATTTTTTAAATTCATCTTCTTCAGTTAAAAATTCAACTACTAGATTTAAAATAATTCTACTTTCTTAAAAATTAATTCTTTTGAATAAAAATTCATCATTTTATTTAAAAATTGACCACTTTGGTTTAAAATTGAAATTGAATTGAATATGTAACTATTTTGCTGAAAATTAGTCTACATTTATTTTATTTAAAATAGTTTATTCTTATATTTTCGTAAAACATCTTTTAGCTATAAAATAAACTTTTTCTATTTTTTTATTTATAAATAATAAATAAATCTAAATATTTAAAAAAAATGGGGAAAGGGAGGAGGGGGAATAATGTAAAAATTCTCCATTTAATTCTTTTAGGGGATTTTGCAAATTGAAGAGGGGAAATTAGGGAAAAGGGGACTATTACAAAAGGGGTAAAAGGGAATTCATTAAAAATAAATATTAAATTGCACTTTAAAACCGGAAGTTTGTACTCAAGATGGTGAAATTTCGGGTTTTGGGTCAAAACTGCATTAGGAATGTAAAGTCCGTTAAATTGATGTAAAAGATTTGTGTAATGTGTTTTGACAGGCCATGCCCGTCTGGTAGATGAGTGATATCGACGCTCATAGGGAGGCGTTTCGGGGGCGGATTTGGTTCCTGAGGGACTTGCTGCACGTCTCAATTCCTATTCTGAACCACCAGACGTTTCGGAGTTCAAAATAAGTGAAGAATAAAAACGACGTTTGAGAAGAGATAATTAAAGTCTTTTTTTCTGAAATAATATTTCTTCTGAAATACTATCATTTATATTCTGCAGTTTACCACTCCCCGTAAAAAATAAATTTAATTTTAAAATAAAAGTGAAACTTTATCTTTGGTTGAGAATTCTTCTGTTATGGTGAAAAAAATTTCATATTAGGTTGAAAATTTAATTATTAAAATTCTAAGACTGTGTTATATCGTCAGTCCCACCAAACTTCGGTTGCTGGAGGGGGGATTGTGGAAACAGAAATGGAACCGAAGTATCCTTTTTGGTTGAAAATGAACCTTTTCATTCAAAATACATATTTTTGTTTTAAAAATGTCAATTTTTGTAGAAAATTCGTCTTTTCGACTTAAAAATGTAACAATCTTTTTTAGTTGGAAAGTCGTATTTTTCGTAGAAAATGAATCTACCTGGTTGAAAATTCCTGGTTGAAATTTGTTTGATTAACTTAAAATTTAACTATTCCATTTTTGGTCGACAATTTAAAATTAACTTTTTTAAAGTATATTTTTGGTTTAACATTTATATTTTTTGACGAAAAATCACGTATTCTGAAGAAAAGTCATCTTTTTGGATGAAAGTTATAACAATTATGTAACAAAAAATTTTGGTTGAAAATTAAACTATTTTATTGAAAATAAATTTGTTTTTGGTTAAAAAATGAACTATTTTGTTGTAAATTATTTATTTTTATAGAAATTAACTTTGTAACTAAAAATTTAACTATTACATTTTTTAGTTTATAATTCCACTATTTATTTTATAATTTATCCTTTTCGGTTAAAAATGTTACTACTTGGTTAAAAATGCAACATTTTTACATGAAATATCCCATTTATCAGTTAAAAACCTTAGTATTTATTTTATTAATTGAATTTTTTATACTAATCCAGATTTAGAGAGATCCAAATAGTTGAATTTTCATACAAAAAAGATAAATATTTATCCTAAAATGTAATTGTATAATTTTCAGTTTAAAAAATTCTTCAACTACTAAAAAAATTTCTTCAACAAAATAGTTGAATTATTAACCAATGGAATACATTTTAAACTAAAACGATGAATCTTTATCTAGATTACTTAAAATTTTAGTTAAAAAAAATTAATTTAAAAACAAATTTTTTTAACAAAATAGATAAATTGTCAAAACAAAAAAAAACATTAATTCTCCACAAAAATTGTCATACATAAAATGTATTATTTTCACCAATAATGATTTCAATTTGAAATGAAACAGTTGAATTGAACCGAACGACTAGTTTACAAACAAATAATTGAACATTCAACGAATGAATTACATTTTCAACCAAAAAAATGAATTTTCGAAAAAGGACTTCAATTTTCCACCCAGAAGTTGAGTTTTCAAACAAAAACTTGAATTTTCAACTGAAAGAGGTGAAATTTTTAACAAAATTGGAATAGTTAAATTTTCGGTTAAGAAACTAATGTTTACCAAAAAAAAAAACGAATTAAAAAAATGGGTAAATTTTCAACCAAGGGGATTAATTTTCAACAAAAAAATTTTATAGTTAATATTTTAATAAAATGTATTTTAATTTTCAATAAAAAAATTGTTGAATCAACGAAAAACATTAATTGAACAAAATAGTTGAATCCTCAACCAAAAAAGATTAATTTCAACCAGAAAGACGATTTTTTACGAAAATAAAAAAATTTTCAATCAAGAAGATTGTCTACCAAAACGTATAAATTTTTAACAAAATATATGATTTTTCTACCAAAAGAAGAAAGTTTTCCACTAAAATGAAGATTATTGATCTAGTGTAGTTAAATTTTCAGTTTAAATAATAATAATTCGACCAAAATAAGCAATTTTTTAACAAAATAGTTTAATTTAAAAAAAATATTTCTCAACAAAAAGCATAATAGTTGATATTTCAAAAAAAAATTATTTTAATTTGAAACCAAAAATAGTTGAATTACAAAAAAAACTATTTTCCAACTAAACACTTTAACATCAAACGAAATAAAATAGATTTTTTAAAGATGATGTTGAGTTTTATCCAATAAAGGTTTTTAACCAAGAAGATACATTTAAAACCAAATTGTTGAATTTTCAATTAAAAAGGATACAATTTTCAACAAGAAATTATTTTTTAACCAAGAAGGTCATAGCTGATATTTCAACCTAAGTGATTTTAATTCGAAATAAAAAAAACCGTTGAATTTCATAAAAGAATACTAAATTATGTACAATCAAATATTTGAACATGCAACTTAAAAAATAAATTTTCAATTAAAAAGTTCGACTTTCACCTAAAAAATCCACATTTTCAACAAAGAATGGTATAGTTTAATTCTTAGTTTAAAAAATCGATATAACAACAAACAACAAATTTTTAACAAATTAGTTAAATTTTCAACCGAAGAAGAGAAATTTTCAACAAAATTTTTGAATACTCAAAAAAAAATAATTTTGAACCAAATACATGAATTAATAAACAAAAGTTAAATAATTAACCCAAAAGGATAAATTTTTAAACAAATAGTTCCATTTTTTACCTACAAAAGATATACTTTTAACCAAAAATGAAATAGTTAAATTCACATTTTCAACAATTAATTTTAAACAAAGAATAAAGATAATTAAAGTAAACAAAATAAACAAACAGGAGATGAATTTTCAACCAACGCACATTACTTTTTTGACAAAAATGCAATAATTGATGTTTTATACAAAAACGATTTTAATTTAAAATAAGAAATAGTTTAATCAGACAAAAATAGTTGTAACAACAAAAAAGACGAATTTTCAACAAAATAGTTGGATCTTCTACCAAAATAGATTAATGTCCAAGCAAAAATACGATTTTTCAACAGAAAAATTAAATTGTGAACCAAGAAAGATTTAAAAAAAGAAATTTCAAATAAATTGTTGAATTTTCAACATAAAAAGGAGAATTTTTTCAAAAACGTTAAATTTCAACCTGGAAATATAATTTCTAAGAAAAAAGTTAATTTTGAACAAAATACATGAACTTTCAACCAAATATTGAACTTAAAAAAGATAGATTTTGAACCAAATAGTTTAATTTTATATTTAAAAAAGTTACATTTTAACCAGAAGTAAAGTAGTTAAATTTGCAGGTAAACAATTAATTCATTTTTTAAAAATATTTTCAGAAACAGGATTATAATATTTAATAAAAAATTGTTTAATCAACAAAAAATAGTTGAATCAACACAACAAGATGAATTTTCAACAAAACAGTTAAATCCTCAATCAAAACAGGTTAATATTATTTATTAATATGAGTAATAGTTTTTCCCTAGAAGCCAGTTTTCATTTTCATCAATAAGTGAAAATTCGATTTTTAATCGCTACCAAAATGCGAGTTTTAAAAACTTATTTAATTGTAAGCTAAAAATTTCTGGACAATTTACTCGAAATTGATTTAATTTTTTAATTCAGATCTTTTTTACTCGATTTCGGAAGCTGAATATCTCGGGAGTAAGTTTCTTTTAAATTTAATTTGAAAATGGCCTTTTATCGCAATCTGCAGCCGAGCGGATTTTTGATCAATGTCTCGGAAATAATTTAGGGCCCGGATCAAAGAACAAAATCTAATTGAAATGAAAAAAATCTAACTACTAAAGTATAACCGGTTCTTCGAGCCGGGCCCTCGATTTACATTCGACACTTGCTACTCACGAATTTTTTGTCAAAATAAAAATTCTGAAATCTGTATAAGAGCGTTGAATATCAAATCAAATTTATCAAATAGCATTTACTATGAAGATATGAAAAAAAGAAATTAAATCTACTTTGTAATTTACAGCTAACCAAGAAAATTAGAATTTTTCTTATCATTATAGCTAATACTTAACTAGAAATAAAGATTAGAAATGCCATTTGTTATTCGCCTAAACTTTAAATTTGGTTACAATATCACTCTTAATATGTAAATTTGAACAATTAAACGTTTAAAAAATTCAAATAATTTCACTTCAACATTTTTTTTTATTTAAACTAACTACACATATATCACTTTTTCATTTTTATATTCAAAACAAAAGGGCCTTACATTTTTTAATTTGTGGACCACACACCTTTAGCATCCCCCCCCACTTACAAGACAAAGGGGGGAAATATTTTTTGAACAAATTCCTAATATTTCCAGTAAAAATATTAATGTTTTAACAAAAGAGATGAATTTTCATTAAACACTGAAAAAAATGGTTAGTTGGGCCAACTATTCGGTTTATAAGATATGGTACTGCTATTTTGTTAGTTGGCACCACCATTTAATTAGTTGATGTTACTAACTGAGTAGTCGATACAACTAATAGAATTGTTGAACTAACTAATAAAATTGAATAAAATTAATTAATTATTTAATAAAATTGCAGTTTCCCAAAAAAACCCACAAAATAGTGAAATATTTAACAACAAAAAAAATAATTTTCTACTAGACAGTTCAATTTTAAGTTTTACCTTTAAAATGCGTACATTTTTAACTAAATCGTTAAATTTTTATTCAAAAAGATCAAATCTCAAGTGAAATTATTAATTTTTAATAAAGAAATTAATTTTTACCAAGGAGTTCAACTTTAAACCAAATAGTTGAATTTTCAACTAAAAAAGATCATGTTTGAACGAAAAATGATATAGTTCAATTTTCAATCAAAAAAATAATTTTGAAACAAACAAAAAACGCATTTTAAATAAAATAATTAAAATTTAAACAAAAGAGATAAATTTTCAAATAAAATTATGAATCTTCAACCAAAAAATAATTACATTTTTAACCAAAAAAGATTAATTCTCAGCCAAAAATATAATAGTACACTATTTTAAATAAAGAATAAGCTAATTTTTTTTTATTATGCTCTTAATTAATAATCATCCATGGTAGATTTTATTATGCACTGTAAGAGGGTTCCCCTGTAAATAATAAATATGTATAGAAAAAAAATATTCGGAAAACAAATGTAAAAAGATCAAAAACTCTATTTTTATATAAAACAGTTGAATTTTCAACAAAAAAGTAGTTTTTTAGTTAATTTTCAAACAAATAGTTCAATTTTTTACTTAATATTTGAATTTTCATAAAAATAATCAACCAAAAATATAATAGTAGACTATTCAACCAAAAAGAATTAAAATTTTATTTTATTTTTGCTCTTAATTAATAATTATTCACTGTAGAAGGGTCTCACCGAAAAATAATAAATACTTTTGAAAAAGAAGTAAATTTCGAAATAAAAATTGAGAATGATTGAAAAATCTAATTTTATATAAAACAGTTGAATTTTCAACTAAAAAGTTATTATTTAACCAAATAGTTCAATTTCCTACTAATAAACGATTTTTCATAAAAATAATAAAATATTTAATTAAATAAATAGGATTTTAACTATAAAGGACGAATTCCCAACCGAAAATATAATAGTATACTATTTTAAAAAAGTGAATAATAAAAGATTTTCAAATATCGAAAAATATACTTTAATATAAAATAGTTAAATTTTCAACGAAAAACTTATTATTCCAACAAATAATTCAATTTTGTACCAAGTCCTTGATTTTTTATCAAAATAATACAATATTTAACCAAATTATAATATTTTTAACGGTAAAAGACAAATTCTCAACCAAAAATGTAATAGTAGACCATTTACCGAAAATTAATAATAAAAAATGCTTAAATATTGAAAAATCTAATTTTATGTAAAACAGTAAAAAAAATAATAATAAATAATAAACCAAATAGTTCAATTTTCTACTAAATAAATGATTTTTCATAAAAATAATAAAATATTTAACTAAATAATTAAGCTTTTTAACGATAATGGACGAATTCCCAACAAAAAATATAATAGTATACTATTTAACAAAAATTTTGAATAAAAAATATTTAAATATTGAGAAATCTAATTTTACATAAAACAGTTGAATTTTCAACCAAAAGTTATTATTTCGCCAAATAGTTCAATTTTCTACTGAATAAAGGACTTTTCATCCAAATAATAAAATATTTAATTAAATAAATAAGATGTTTAACCAAACAAGATTAATTCTCAATCAAAAATATAATAGTAGACTACTCAAACAAACAAAAAATTAAATTTTATTTCATTTGTGCTCTTACTTAATAATTATCTACTGTAGACTGCATTATACACTGTAGACAGGTGCCCCTATAAAAAAGAAATCTTTATGGAAAAAATTAAATTTAGAAAAAAAAAAAAAAATTATCTCTGCTAAGTGAGGGATTCTTTCCATCACTACTTCATCATATGAACCACTTGAGAGGCAACTCCTAGGGTTTAGAGGGAGGTGCCCCTCATATCTCGGTACGCCACTTACCATAAAAAATCATACAGAGTCCAAGGAAAACCTTGTTTTGAAATCGCTTCCTCGACTCTAATCGATCAGTGCCATGCCCACTGCCCCCGGAAATTATCAAAATGCACATTTGTCATCGGGACACTTACGCCCTTAATTTGTAGGTGGGACCGTCTAATTCCCAAAAGCTTGCCCAATTTGCATGCCATTGTGCGCCGGAACAAGTCAATTGGCTTGGGAAAACATTTGCCAAAAATCATTAGTCAGAATTCGAAGCTGTGTAAACACAGTGATTAATTGCTGAGATCTGGGACTTCATGTGAGAAAAGTGTTGAAGGAAATTTTACAATGCGGTATAAGTGGGGGGGGGGGGCTTTTTAGATTAATCTAGCTTCGCGCTCGATAATAGTTTGGTTTCCAAATTTTAATCTAATGGTGTCAAATTTCGGGCAATTCTAATACTTTCTCAATCAATGATGAGAATGTAATAAATTATTACAAATTTGTAGCTCTTTTTTCGGGTAAACAATTTTTGTTAAAACCTTTTTTTTGTAACTGTTGTCATTTATCCACAAATTTTATTTGTGTCAAATTTCGGAAAATTCTAATACTTTCTAAATCTCAAATGATGAGAACGTAAAAAGATCAATTTTTAACCAAACAGTTGAATTTGAAACCAAAAAAGACCAATTTTAAACAAAAATAGAGTAAATAAATATACATATAAAAAAATTAGGTTTACTTTTTTACATTATTTATTAAACTATTACCGCTACAACTGCAAGTTGAGTTTTTTCCAGTTTTTCATAACATTTATTATCTCTCGAGGTTATGAGACTAATTTTAAATCTTTGAAAACCACTGTCGATGCATAGTCGAAATTTTTATGGATTTGTAACTAAGGGCCGATTTCACCAACTCCGGTTAAATCCATGATTAACTAATCATGATTATGTTTTAATCAATGATTAAATCTGCGTTAATCAGCGATGCGTTCTACCAAGCATTTTGAACCTCTGGTTAGCTAATTGTACACTCTGTTCGCAATAAAGTCTAGTTTC
>JAWWLR010000148.1:28931112-28943328 GCA_035041075.1 Acraspis erinacei | reverse complement strand
TTAATGTTTAAAATTTTGGTCCCCTCGACATAAAGTGTCTACGGCAATTGACTTCTTTTGAGGTGACCTACAGTTTAAGGTGGCTTCCAAACCACCAAAGCCCCAGAAAAAGGACACAAAAAAATTCCCATTGGTTCCGGCTCAGGGGCCGAACCCCAGTCCAGCCCGGAAGTCTAGCGATCCATGGCTGGAGCCACCGAGGATCTTAATTATGTGGTTGGGGAAAATAAAAAATAAACGCGCGAATGGCGAGCGATTAATTATTCTAGTCTTTTATAAAGTATAAGAAATTTTATTACTAGTATGATGACAGCTTATACAAAATCTCTCTAGAAAAATATCAGTTTACCATTCCATCCAATATAGTCGACTCTTAATCAACATTTAATTAGGTTTTGATACACTATCTTGTGGTTTAATTTAGTCTGTCAGCTCTGCTTTAATGGAACTGACAGTATTTATAATTAAATTCTGGCTAGATGCATGGGATCCAATTTGCTCGAAATTTAACAATAAAAATAGTTAACACAAAAATTTTGTATTTATTTCTAGACATGAACAAGCTAAGATAATATAAAAATTAAATTATTGAAGATTGTTAATTGTTTCTGAAATATAATTTTTTAATTGCAAATACCAATTACCGACGAAAAGTACCCTGCTGGAAGTAAAAAGATAGAGATCCTTTCTTTTTGAATCATTTTGAATTTTTATGATAGAAAATGATAGAGAAAATGCATACCATTATATCTTTTTGTCAAGCTAAATTCACGTCTATCTTTTTGAATACCCTCTTCTCTGTCTCATCCTACGATTTATCTATCCACGTCGATCTTTTTCTATCTCTCTGCCAATCTAAATTCCCTTCTATCTTTTTCAATTCTCTTTTCTCTATCTTATTCTATCCTTTATCTATCCATGTCAATATTTTTCTATCTCTTGGTAAATGTAAATTCGCGGCATCTTTTTCAATCTCCTCGTCATTATTTCATCATATGCTACATTTATCAAAGTCAGTCTTTTTCTATCTCTTTGTTAATCTGAATTAACGTCTATCTTTTTTAATCCCCTGTTATATGTCTCATCCCATCCTTTATCTATCGACGTCAATCTTTTTCTATCCCTTGGTTAATCTAAAATAACCTCTAGCTTTATCAATCCCCTCATTTCTGTCTCATCCTATGATTTATCTTTGACGTCAGTCTTTTTCTATCTCTTTTTCTATCTGCAAGTGAATATAAATTAATATCTATCTTTTTCAATTTCCTCATCTTTATCTCATCATATCCTGCGATTATAAACACCCAATTTTTTCTATCTCTTTGTCAATATAAGTTCACCTCTATCTTTTTCAATCACCTCTTCTCTATCTCATCCTACCCTTCGTCTTTCGACGTCAGTCTTTTTCTATCTCTTTGTCAATCTGAATTAGCGTCTATCTTTTTCAATCCCCTCATCACTATCTCATTCTATCCTTTTTCTATCTACTCCAATATTTTTCTATCTCTAGGCAAATCTAAATTAACGTCTATCTTTATCAATCCCCTCGTTTCTATCTCATCCTATGATTTATCTATCAACGTCTAGCTTTTTCTATCTTTTTGTCAATCTGGATTAATGTCTATGTTTTCAATCCCCAGGTCTCTATTTCTTCCTGTCCTTCATCTGTCGACGTCAATCTTTTTATATCTCCTAGTCAATCTAAATGCATATCTATCTTTTTCAACCCCCTAGTCTCTATCTCATCCTATCCTTCATCTATCGGCTTCCAACTTTTTCTATATGCAAGTCAATCTAAATTCATATCTATCTTTTCTAATATCCTCCTTTTTATCTCATCCTATCATGTGTCTATCAGCACCCAATTTTTTCTATCTCTTGGTCAATATAAATTCACGTCTATCTTTTTCAATTACTTCTTCTCTACCTCATCTTATCCTTCGTCTATCGACGTCAGTCTTTTTCTATCGCTTTGTCAATCTGAATTAACGTCTATCTTGCTCAATCCCCTTGTGTCTATCTCATGCTATCCTTCATATATCCACTTCAATCTTTTTCTATTTCCTAGTCAATCGCATCCTATCTAACGTCTATAAACGTCTATATTTTTTCTATCTCTTTTTTAATATAAATTCACGTCTATCTTTCTCAATACCCTCTGGTCTATCCCATTCTATCCTCCATCTATCGAATTCAATCTTTTTCTATCTCTTGGTCAATATAAATTAACATCAATTTTTTCACTCCCCTCTTCTATATCTCATCTTGTCCTTCATCTATCGACTTCAATATTGTTCTATATGCAAGTCATTATAAATTCATATGCATCTTTTTCAATATCCTCCCCTTTATCGCATCCCACCCAATGTCTTGCAACGTCTATCTTTTTTTACCTCTTTGTCAATCTAAATTCACGTCTATCTTTTTCAATCCCCTCGTTTGTATCTCAACTTATGATACTTATATAAACTTCTATCTTTTTCTATCGCTTTGTCAACATAAACTTACGTCTAACATTTTTAATCCCCTCTTTTCTATATTATCCTGCGGTTCATCTATTCACGTCAATCTTTTCTTATCTCTTGTTCAATTTAAATTCCCAGTTATCATTTTCAATCCCATTTTTCTATCCCATCCTGTCCTTCACCTATCGACTTCTATCCTTTTCTATCTTTTTGTCAATCTAAATTCACGTCTATCGTTTTTATCCTATCTTCTGTGTCTCACCTGAACCTTTATTTATCCACGAAAATCTTTTTCTATCTCTTGGTAAATCTTAATTCACGCCTCTCTTTTTCATTCTCTCTTCTCTATCTTTTCCTATCCTTCATCTATCAACTACAACCTTTTTTGTTAATTAATTAATTTTTTTATTAAAAAACTGATGTTTTTTAATTTATAGGGGAGGTTTTTTTAAAACTGTTCTATACTTTTCCATTTTATTATCTTTTCTCGCCACTTTTTACGTGATTTAAGCAAAAGAAGAATTTTTTTATCCAACCTGTGAGAAAATACGTATTTTACGGTTGGGGGTTGTTTAACCCCCAACCGTATCCAAAATCTAATTGTTCAAAAAATTTGAACCAAAGATAGAAAAAGACAAAAAAAATTTTAATAGAGAGAGAGAGTGAGGGATCGAAAAAGATAAGAGTTTCGGTCACAAAAGGACATACAAAGAGATTGAAAAACATTGAAGTTCGTAAAAGATAGATAGACTAAGGGATTGGAGAAGATAAGTATCTCGGTCCCAACAGGATAGAGAAAGAGACTGAAAAAGAATTGAAGTTCTTAAAAGATAGATAGACTAAGGGATTGAAAAAGATAAGAGTCTCGGTCATAAAAGCATAGAGAAATTGATTGAAAATGATTGAAGTTCCTAAAAGATAGATAGACTAAGGGATTGGAAAAGATAAGAGGCTCGGTCACAAAAGGATACAGAAAGTGATTGCAAAAGATTGAAGTTCGTAAAATATAGATAGGCTAAAGTATATAAAAAGATAGATACTACTTCTTTCAGTGCGGATAGTCAGAGGGATAGGAAAAGATACCATTTTAGGGATGCAAAGTGACCCATTCCGAGAGATAGAATAGTTCTATCTTTTCCAATCTCCTATATTCTATCTCTTTCAATCTTTCTAATTCCAGCAGGGCAATAACATTACAAAAATTATTGAATGAATATAAATATTACTGCAATCATAATTATTTTGGTTTAACAACACCGATTTAACGCAAAAAAACGTTAATATAATTGAAACCTGTTCAAAAATTGCAAATCTTTCAATTACAATATTTTTTCTTTTAAAATAACGGTTGTCATAAAAGTTGACAGTCGCCGTGTGGCGGCGCCACACAGTGGGGAAAAAGTAAATTTTTGGGTTCAAAATACGATTCCGGTTGAACCTGTGAACCGATTTGGATGTTTTTTTAAAGCTGATAAAATTCAAAAGAAAGCTGTAGAGTCTGACTTTTATTTATTTTTTCAATTTTTTTATAAATAAATAAATGTGACGAAAAAATGGCAGTTTTTTCCATTTGAAGTTCCTCTTCCCTCTAAGAAAGAGTCACAAACTATTTATACCCCCACCCCTTCCTTACTACACGTAATCTTTGATTAGAATCTTCAGAAATAGAATCTTTTATAAACGGAATAAAACAGTACTTGAGATACAAATTTAAAAAATTTCTAATTTATTTAAAACAAGAACATGTCTTTTCTACAATAAAAGATGACTTTTCATCAAATTACCTAAATTGTCAACAAAAAACTGCCATAGTTTATATTTCAATCCAAAAATATGAAATTTTTAATAAACAACCGATTTTTAATCCAAAGACTAGTTTTGAAAAAATAAGTATTTTTTACTCAATAAAGAAATAAAACTTTATCTAAATTGTTGAAACCTTGAAGCCAAAAGACAAATTTTCCCTACAAAAATTGATTTTTTTAAACAAAATATGACCTTTTAGCAAAAATATTAATTTTACAGAAAACTGATGCATTTTTATCTAACAATATGAAATTACAAACAAAGAAAATTATTTTTGTTTACTAAAATAGCAGCTTTCTCAACTAAAAAAGATCCATCTTAAAAAAATGAAAAGTTATATTTTAAGTTAGAAAAGTAATTTAAACAAACAAAAGCTTTTCGGCTAAACAGTTAAATTTTCGAGCCTTAAAACCAAAAATGAAATTTTTAACAATTTAGTTTCACTTTTACCCAAGTAGTTGAATTATCTATTAAAAAAATTAATTTTAAAAAAATTAGTCCAACTGTCAATCGAAAAGATGAACTTTTAAATGAAAATATAAATATTTAAGAAAAAAATGATTTATTAACAAAGTAAATCAACCAAATCCTTCAAACGACATACTTGAATACTCAAACAAAGAAGAAGAATTTTGATCAAAAACTTTAAAAAAAAATTATATTTCATCTAAAACAGATAAATTTTCAAATCTAAAAGATAATTTTATAAGAATAGTTGAATTTTCTGTTAAAAAAGATTTCAGATGACTTTTCAAGATCAAAATATGAATTTTTAAACAAGAAATAAGTTTCACGAAAAAATTGAATTTTCAATCCAAGAAGACGAATTTGAAACCAAAAAAAAGACTTTTAAACAAAACTGTTGAATTCTCTACTAAATAGTGGCATTTATATAAAAAAAATGAAATGTCTCTTAAACTGGATGAATTTTTATTAAAAGGAAAAATTCAAAACTATCGTTAAATTTGTATCCAAAAAAGATTCCGCTTAACTTTTAAAAATCAAAATATGAAATGAAAAAAAAATTCGACAAAAAAATGAATTTTGAATTCTAAAAGACGAATTTTCTTTTCAGCCAAAGATGATGAAAATATAACAAAATATTTGAATTCTCTATCGTATAGTTGCATTTTTAATTTGATCGAAGAAGGATAAAATTTGTACTAAACAAATGAATTTTTAATAAAAAGGACACAAAAAAGATCTAGTCGTTTTTTAACACCAAAATGTGAATTTTAAACAAAAAATAAATTTACTATTAAATAGATAAATAAAAAAAAACCGTGAAATTTTCAAATAAAAATTATGCATTTTTAACAAAAGATTTTAATGGTGAACCAAAAATTTGCATTTTTATCCAATAAAGACAAAATTCCTCTTAAAATATCTGAATTTTTAATTTAAAAGAATTTTTAAAAAAAGGTGAATTTTTAGTCAAAGAAGATTTCAGTTTTCTTTCCAACACAAAAATATGAAATTCAAACAAAGAGTCTGATTTTTTTCAAACGAATTAATTTAAACAAAAAGAATGAATTTTCTAAAAAAATTGTTGAATTTTCTAACAACTAGTTGCATTTTAATCACACAAACATGACATTTCTGCTAAAGCAGGTGAATTTTAAAATCAAAAAGGAAAACCTTCAAAAAAGAGGTTCAATTTTCAACCGAAGAATTGAATTTTTATTCAGAAAAGATTAGATTTCTTCTGAAACAGATGAATTTACAGAAATTCAAAAAAATAGTTGAGTTTTTATCCAAAGAAGATTCCAGTTCACTTTTTAGTCCCAAAATAAGAATTGTAAACAATGAGTTAATTTTCT
Organism: Acraspis erinacei; assembly: GCA_035041075.1. Taxonomy (NCBI): domain Eukaryota; kingdom Metazoa; phylum Arthropoda; class Insecta; order Hymenoptera; family Cynipidae; genus Acraspis; species Acraspis erinacei. The sequence goes on along the minus strand of JAWWLR010000148.1, from coordinate 28,937,237 downwards.
GCCAAGTGGTAGATGTTTTAGCCAAATAGAACGACTTTTAATAATATTCTTCACTTTTCAACCCAACAGTTCCATTATTGGCCAAGTAAAATGGAAATTCGAATAAGACGGGTGAATTTTTAAATAAAAAGACTAATTTTCATAAAAGATAGTTTTCATCAAAAAAAGATTTCATTTGACTTTCAGTAAAAAAAATAAGAATTAAAAAAAAATTATAATGTTTTACAAAAAGATCTACATTTTAAATCCAGAAAGACGAATTTTTAAGAACACAGTTGAGTGTGCAACTAAAAAGGATTTTTTTTTAAAGAAAATTGTTAAATATTCAAACAAATAATAAAATGTATAACTAAAAAGATAATCCTCTGGAGAAAGTTTTTGCCAATTTTCAAAACTACGTAAATGAGTGAGGGACCCCCACCACCTTTCGTAAAAAACCGTTAAAAAATGTATCGACCCCCCCCCCCTCTTTATCTGTTAGGAAATTTAAGTCCGGTCCCTAATAGAAAAATTGTTCTAATTGCCGACGTTTCATAGATTTAAATTATATAAAGATATTCCATCATGATACAGTAAACAAAAAAATTTCTTATAAAACAATAATATGTTGTAAATGTGTTTTCCATAATTTTCAATAATTTAACGTTTTTTAAGTCATCTTGCAAGAAATTTTAATGGAAACAATATTTTTTTTAAATTCTCTTAAGACTATTCTTGTTAGTATTATAAACAAATTTAATAAACAAAGGCATTATTCAGGCATTTGTAGTTAAAAAATCGCTTTTTGCGATGTCAAATTGTTTAAATTAGGAACCTCATGATAATTTCAGAAAAATTCATAAATTTTTGATAAATTTTATGATTTTTCTAACAAATTTAATAAACAAATCCATTATTCGGTCATTTGTCGACGTAAGAACTCGACTTTTTTAAAAGCCAGTCCTTTTAATTAAAAAAAAAAAGTTCTTTTTTCAGTCAATACTTACAGTTGGCCAACAAGAGATGGTTTGAGTACAAGGATTGATTGAAAAAAATTAATAATTGATATACGTAAATTCCATAACAAATGAAAAGTCGGGACAATCGCGAGTCTGAATGAAAAAAAAAAGAATTTTTTCTGCAATTAAAAGGACTAACTTTGAAAAAATAAGAGTTTTTACATCAACATATGCCCGAATAATGCATTTTTAAATTAAATTTGTTTAACAAAAGCAGAAAACTAATCTACTAATAATGAATTAAAATTTAAAAAAAAAGAGTTTTACGTCGACTAACTGTCCAAATAATGCATTTGTTTATTAAATTTTGTTTTTAAATACTAAAATTAATGAACTAATTATGAATGTTGCCGAAATTAAAACATAGTTTTCAATTAAAAGGACACATATCGAAGAACCTAATTTTTCGTCGACAGATGCCCGAATAAAGCATTTGTTCATTAAATTTGTTTTAAAAAAAATTACCAAATAGTGATTGATGTTACTAAAATTATAATGAAGTTACCAATTTAAAAAAATGAATGTTTCGTTAACAGATGCCCGAATAATGCATTTGTTAAAAAAAAATTATCAAATAGTGATGGATGTCGCTAAAATTATCATGAAGTTTCCAATGAAAATGACTGGCATTGAAAAAAACGAATTTTTCCATCGAAAAGTGCCCGAAAAATGCATTTGTTCATTAATTTTGTTTAAAAAAAATTATCAAATAGTGATTGATGTTACTAAAATTATCATGAAGTTCCCAATCAAAACGACTGACACCGGAAAATAAACGAATTTTTCGTTAACAGATGCCGGAATAATGTATTTGTTTATAAAAATTTTTTAAACAAAAATTACCCAATAGTGATGGATGTTGCTAAAATTATCCTGAAGTTTCCAATGAAAATGACTGGCATTGGAAAAAACGAATTTTTCCGTCGAAAAGTGCTCGAATAATGAATTTGTTTATTAAATTTGTTTGATAAAGTCATAAAATTCATCAACAAATTATGAATTTTCTGAAATTATCATCAGGTTCCTAGTTTCAAAAAATGGACATTGAAAAAAACGAATTTTTCTGACGACAACTGCCTGAATAATGCATTTGTTCATTAAATTTTTTTATAATATTAACAAGAATAGTCTTAAGAGAAATTTTTTGAATTAAAATATTGTTACCATTCAACTTTCTTGCAATGTAATTTTTTTTAAATCCCTTAAATTACTGAAAGTTATAGATAATTCATTTTCAACAAATAATTTGTTTATACCATTTTTTTTTTATTGTGTCAAGATGGAATATCTTTATATAATATAAATCTATGAAACGTCGGCGATTACAACAATTTTCTTATTATTGACGAGCATCAGGAACGAAAAAAGAAAAAATTTCCATTTTTTTCGTCATTTTTATTTAAAAAAAGAAATTAAAAATCAGGCTCAGAAACTTTCTTAGACATTTTATCACCGAATTGGAAAATTTCCCAAACCTAAAATTCGCGAATAATAAAATTGCCGAAAATTAAAAATACCGAATTGTAAAATTTCCGAATATTAAAATTCTCGCATAATAAAATTCCCCAATAATAAAATTCACGTTGGGAAATTCCCGAATAACACTATTCCCGGCAGTTCATAATATTACCGAATTGGAAAATTACCGAATTTAAACAATTACAATATTTTTAAAAATATTTTTTATGGATTGCAAATACAGGAATGAAATTTTATTTTTTTATATTATTTTTAATGTTTAAAATATCGAGAATTATTATTCGAATTTAAAATAACAATAATTTTAAATGATTTTTAGATATTCTGCCAATTTTTTATTTAATTTACTGTAAAGAAATGGGTTGATACGGGAGGAGAAATAAAGCATTATGTCTTTTTTCTTCATCAGATCTATTATAAATTTATAGTCTTCATATATTTATTTCTTTTTATGTGTGGCTAGGAAAACTAGGGTCCCAAGCTTAGTATTTATTTTTATAATCTCTATCTTTTATCAAGGAATATTCTTTTCTATGAATTGGATTAAGCGGATTACGTACTCGACTTTGAAGGTTAGACCTTCTAATCTTTTTCGCCTCCGCTGCAGATAAAGTTAAATTTAGAGCCGGAGTTTTAACTCAGGCTCTAGATTTAAAATACTCGTCTTTATTCCCCCTTTATTAAAAGTGTTTTCCTGGGTAAAAAATATTCTATTTTCATCAAAATTTCAATCTTAAATCTTATTCAATATAAGTCTTTTTTAAAAAGCGACGCAAAAGTTTCAAATTATTTTCAAAAATAATTACTTCGTGGAATTCGGAGAATTATAGGAATTCCTGGAATTGATGAAATTCGTGAAACTTACGAAATTCAAGGAATTCTCTTAATTGACTGTAATCACGGAATTTACGGATTTCCCGGAATTCATGTAATGCCCGAAATTCACGGAATTCTCGGTCTTTACACAATGTCCAGAATTTACAGAATTCATGCAGTTCGCGGAATTTACGATAACCAAGGAATTATCGTAGTTCGTAGAATTCGTGGGAATGCAGCAATTCACGACATTTATGGAACTTGCAGAATTCAGAGAATTCCCTGAATTCGAGGAATTCAGGGAATTTAAACAGTTCACAAAAATCATGGGATTAATGAAATGTATGGGATTCATGAAACTAATGGAATTTGCGGAATTCACGAAATTCATGGAATTTAAGGACTTAAAAGAAGTCACGGAATTCAAGGAATTTACGGAGTTTATAGAATTTAAGAGTTTTGTGGAGTACATGAACTCCTTATATTCTGTGAATTCCGTGATTTTATTAACTCATTGAAATTCACGAATTCTATAATTTGGTGTATTCCACGAAAAATTATTTATTTCCTTTAATTGCAGGAATTAGTTAAATTTCGAGAATTGCTTGAATTCCGTCAATTCCACGAATTCCATAAATTGCATAAAAGCCATGAATTCCGTGATTGTCATGAATTCCGTGAATTCCATGATTTCCGCAGTGAATTCCATGAATTCCTTCAATTCCTCGAATACTATGAATTCCGTGAATTTCATGAATTCTTGAATTCCATACATTCCGTGAATTCCATGAATTCCGTGAATTTCATGAATTCCTTAAGTTCCTTGAATTTTGTAGAATACGTAAGATCCTTGAATTCCGTGCATTCCTTGATTTCAGTGAATTCTTTGGATTACGTGAACTTCATACCTTCTGGGGATTCCTTGATTTAATTCACTCATTGAATTTCACCAATTCTTGAATTTTGTGAATTCCATGAATTTCACGATTTTCTTTAATTGTAGGAATTCGTTCACATTCGTGAATTGCCTGAATTGCGTAAAATCTATGAATACTATGATTGCTATGAATTCCGTGTATTCCAAGAATTCCGCGATTTCTATTATTTCCGTGAATTCCGTAAATTCCGTAAATTTCATGAATTCTGTAAATTCCGTGAATTCCATGATTTCTCAAGTGAATTCCATGAATTTCGTGAATTCGCTAAATTCCGCGAATTTCCTGAATTGCTTAAAATCTATGAATACTATGACTGCCATGAATTCCGTGTATTCCATGAATTCCGCGATTTCTATTATTTCCGTGAATTCCGTGAATTCCGTGAATTTCATGAGTTCTGTAAATTCCGTGAATTCCATGATTTCCGAAGTGAATTCCATTAATTTCGTGAATTTTCTAAATTCCGCGAATTTCCTGAATGGCATAAAATCTATGAATACTATGATTACAATGCATTCCGTGTATTCCATGAATCCCGCGATTTCTATTATTTCCGTGAATTCTGTGAATTCCGTAAATTTCATGAATTCTGTAAATTCCGTGAATTCCATGATTTCCGAAGTGAATTCCATTGATTTCGTGAATTTTCTAAATTCCGCGAATTTCCTGAATGGCGTAAAATCTATGAATACTGTGATTACAATGAATTCCGTGTATTCCATGAATCCCGCGATTTCTATTATTTCCGTGAATTCCATGAATTCCGTAAATTCCGTAAATTTCATGAATTCTTTAAATTCCGTAAATTTCATGATTTCCGACGTGAATTCCGTGAATTCGCTAAATTCCGCGAATTTTCTGAATTCGATGAATTCCGTGAATTCTTGAATTCCACAACTTCCGAGAAGTCCATGAATTCCGTGAACTTGTTGAATTTCATGAATTCCTCGAGTTACTTGAATTCTTAGGTTACGTAAGATCCTTGAATTCTGCAAATTCCTTGATTTCAGTGAATTCTTTGGATTCCGTGAATTTCGTGAATTGCGTGAATTCCGTGAATTCGCTCATTTTCTTGAATTCCGCGAATTCCGTATATTATTTGAATTGATTAAATTTGTTGAATTTCGTAAATTCGTTTAAGTCTGTCAATTCTTTGAATTCCGTAAATTCGTTGAATTCTGTCAGTTCTTTGAATTCCGTAAATTTCGTTAAATTCTGTCAATTCTTTGAATTTCGTAAATTCAGTGAATTCTGTCAATTCTTTGAATTCCGTAAATTCGCTGAATTCTGTCAATTCTTTGAATTCCGTAAATTCGTTGAATTCTGTCAATTCTTTGAATTCCTTAAAGTCCATGAAGTCAATAAATTCCTTAAATTCCGGGAATTCCATGAATTCTTCGAATCTCGTGAATTCCTTGTTTTCTGTGAATACCATGAGTTCTTCAAATTTCGTAAATTGCTGGAATTCAGTGAATTCCTTGAATTCCGCTAATTCCACGAAATCCGGGAAATCCAGGCGTTATATGCATTCCGTGAATTCCTTGGTTTCCAACAAAAATTTTGAACAGCGTAAGTTTAAATTATTGAGACTTCGAACACAACATTTGTGTATTCAAGAACTTTAAAAATGAGATTTTACAAGTTTAAAATTCGAGAGTTCCACTTTAAGTATTTTAATTTCTAGCTCAGTTTTTATTACTTTAAATGGAAACATGTTTAGCTTCAAAGTTCAATTTTTTAAATTTCATTTTCCGTGAAAAATGTTTTCGAACCGGGGGAAAAAACCGGGAAATATCCGGGAATTTTTTTCTTTAACTAAAATGACCAACCTGAATCTTCTTAAAATCTACTTTTTCCGTCGAAAATAGCACTGTTTAAACGTGAAAAATATTTT
>JAWWLR010000148.1:28853399-28875443 GCA_035041075.1 Acraspis erinacei | reverse complement strand
CATTATTAAACCAATTTTTTAATTTAAGGTTTTTAAATATTTTTGAAACAATAATTAACAACTAACAATTTCAAATTGCAAGCGTCTGAAATTTAAAAAAAAATACGAACAATTTTGGACAATTTAATTAGAAAAAGGAGTTGAATTGTATAATTTCTAATTTGAAGCGCTAAAAATTAAACAATTTTAATTTGATTTCGAGAATCACGAAACTAGAATGATTTTAAATTAAAATTTCAAAAAATAGGACAATGCCAATACGTTAAAAATGGAATATCTAAGATTCAAAGTTTGGAAATTGGATTATTTAGAATGCAGAAGAATTGAGATTGTATTCTTTATAACAAAATTCTAGAAATTTAAATTGTCATTAGATTATAAAATTACAAGTTAACATTAAAAATGATTAAAAATGAATGCGAGCTTTGTTTAATAAAGAAAAAAATTTCAGATACCAACAATTGTGATATTAAACCTTTTATTGAAATTATTGAAATCTTTGGAAAATCATTTATGCCTCTTGTGACAATTATAAATCTATCCGAAATCTTTGCGAAACATTTGAAATATTTGGAAAATCATTGAAATCATGGTGAAATATGCGAAATATTTAATAATATTTATAAAATTCTTTAAATCTGTGCGAAATATTTGGAAAACAATTGAAACCTTTGTAAAATATTTAAAATGTTTTGTATATTTTTTAAATTGTCGAAATCTTTGGGAAGACATTCAAGTCTTTGTGAAATTTTTTTAAACTATCCGAATTTTTTCGCGAAAAATTTAAAATACCTGTGACACTTTAGTAAATTATTGAAATCTATGTAAAATATTTGACAATATTTGTTTAAATTGTTTAAATCATTGCGAAATATTTGAAATTTAAAAAAATCTTTGAAATAGTTGGGAAATCATAAAAACCATTTCAAAATAGTTTTTAAGTAGTTGGTATACTTGGGAAATTGTTAAAATCTTTGGGAAATCATTGAATTCTTTATGAAATATTTGAAATCTTTAAAAAAATCATTAAAATATTTGTTAAATCTTTGAAATATTTTTGAAACATTTGTGAAATTATTTAAATGTTTGGGAAATATGCGAAATATTTGATAATATTTATCAAATTCTTTTAATTTTTGCGAAATATTTGGAAAATCATTGAAATCTTCATAAAAAATTATAAATATTTTTGAATTTTTTTGCGAAACATTTGAAATACATGTGATATCTTTAGTACATTATTGAAATCTACGTAAAATATTTAAAACATTTGACAATATTTGTGAAATTGTTTAAATCATTGCGAACTATTTGAAATCTTTTGGAGATCTTGGAAATATTACGGCAATATTTGTGAAATTAGTGAAATCGATGCGAAATCATTGAAATTTTTGTGCAATCTTTGAAATATATCGAAAATTTTTGCCAAATAATTGAAGTCATTGTGAAATACTTAGAAAATCATTGAAGCCTTTGTGAAATCTTCTAAATATTTGATAATATTTGTGAAATTGTTTAAATCTTTGCGAAAAATTTTTGAAACACTTGTAAAATTATTCCAATATTTGGAACATTATTTATGCTTTTGTGATATTTTTAAATCTATCCGACATTTTTACGAAATGTTTGAAATCTTTGAGAAATCTTTTATTTGTGAAATGTCCTAAATACTTTTGAAATATCCTAAATACTTTTGAAATATTTTATAATATTTGTGAAATTCTTTAAATCTTTTCGAAATCTTTGGGAAATCATTTTAATATTTCTGAAATATATGGAATATTTTTGAAACATTTGTGAAATTACTTAAATCTTTTGTGAAATCATTCCGAAATAATGTATGCTTTTGTGAATTTTTTTTTATATCAATCAGAAATCTTTGTGAAATCTTTTGAAAATCATTGAAGTCTTGGTGAAATCTTTTAAATCTATCCGAAATTTTTGCGAAACTTTTCTAATCTTTGTGAAATCTTTCTGAAATCCTTAAGAAATATTTGAGATATTTTTTAAATGTTTGGTTATTATGGTCAAATGTTTGAAATCTTTCTGAAATCATTGAAATCTATGTCCAACTTTTGAAATCTACCAGAAATTTTTATGAAATAATTGAAGTTCAGTTTTCAAAAGCGATGAATTTTCAACTGAAAAAAATGAATCTTAACAAACGTTCATTTTCTACTAAAATAGGAGAATATTTAAGAAAATGCATGAATTTTCAACTAAAAAATATCAAATTTAAACCAAAAAATACGATTTTTCTTCTAAATAGTTCATTTTTGAACCAACGAGATTAATTTTTATGGATATACATATGGATTTTCCGCGAAAAACAGTAATAATTCATATTAAAAATAGAGAGATTATAACAATAAATAAAAAAGTTACATTTAACAAAAGAAGACAAATTTTCCATAAATTAGATGATTTTTCAAACAAGTAGTTCAATTTTCAACTAAAAAAGATCGATATTTAACCAAAAATGGAATCGTTAAATTTTCAGATAGAAAAAATTATTTTTTAACCAGAGATGAATCCTTTTTTAAAATATATATGTTTTAATAAAGCAGTTTAACATTCAACCAAGTACTTGAATTTTAAACTAAAAATAAAAATGAATTTTTAACAAACTATGTCAATTTTCAACCAAATAATTGAAGTTTTAACCAAAAAAGATTAATTTATTAACAAAAAATGTATAAGTTGTTATTTTAAAAGAGATTTTAATTTTAAATCATCTTTTTTAGTCAAAAGTATTTCCTGGAAAATTTACTTTTTGTTTAAAATTTGTATTTTTGTGTTGAAAAGTCAAACGAAATCTTTTCGGATAAAAATTCAATTCTTTTATTGAAAATGTGTCTTTTTTAATTTAAAAATTCACCTCTTTTAGTAGAATTTTCATTTTTCTTGGACAAAAATTCAATCTATTTTTTTATATTTTTTAAATTCATCTGATATGGAAGAAATTTAATCTTTCTGGACTAAAAATGCAACTGTTTATATGAAAATTTAAGAATTATGTGGAAAAAATCCTAGTTTTTGGTTGAAAATTTGTAGAAAGTTTGTAGGAAACTTATTTTTTGTTTAAATTTAATATTTTGCTGTTGAAAACAGAATCAAAATCTTTTCTGGCTGAAAGCTCAACTTTAAAAAATGAAATTTTTTCATTAAAAATTAATCTGTCTTAAGTAAAATTTCATCATTATTGAATTAAACTCAAGATTTTCTAAAAATAGATAAATGTTTTATTTAAAAAAAAAAATTTTTAGATAAAAATGCAACTGTCTGTCTGAAAATTCTACTGTTTTGCTGAAACTGTAACTCTTTCGTAAAGTTCCTCTCTTTTAGTATAAATTCCATTTTTTTTTATAAAAATGGAACCATTTAGTAGAGAATTCAACAATTTCGTTAAAAACTCAGCCGTTTTTGCTTAAAAAAATCGTCTTTTTTTATTGAAACTTCAATTTTTTTCGTAGAATTTATTTTTGTTTTATGAAAATGCAACATTTTTCTTCTTGAACTTTTATATTTATAGTTGAAAATTCATCTTTTTGGTTGAAATTTAAACTATTTTATTGAAAATTAATCTGTTTAAATTAAAAAATTCAACTACTTGGGTAAAAGTTAAGTCAAATTGTTAAAAATTTAATTTTTTTAAACAGAAAAGGTAACTTTTTCATTTTTTTTAAGAATAAACTTTTTTTGGTTGGAAATTCTAATTTTTTGGTAAAAAAAAATCATTTTCTTGGTTTGAAATTTCATTTTTGTGGGGTAAAAATGCATCAGTTTCGTGTACAATTATTTCAGTTGTAAAGTCTCAATTTTTTTGTTGAAAATCTAATTTTCCTAGAGAAAATTCGTGTTTTGTCTTGCAGGTTCAACAATTTAGACACTTTTTTTTTAAATTTAGACATTTTATAAAATATTCTATGTTAAAAGTATTAGAGAATTAAAATCCGGGTATTTGAATATTAATATTACGGAAAATGAAAAACTAGTCAATGAAAAATCCGGAAATTTTTAGAAAAAATAAAGAAAATAAAGAAAATAAAAATTCTTTCAAAAAAAGAAGAATAGAGGAAAGAGAGTGAGACCTGAATTTTATTTGGAGATTGTAATAAATATATTTTTTTTCAAATATCTTACCAGAATTATTAATAATATCAGGATTTCCTAGAGTTGCCGAAAGTGTATAAGAATCGCCACGATAATCCGAAGTCATTTGTACAGCTGTGAATTTACTACGTTGAACTTGAGTGGCAAGTTTCCCCCTGATTCTCCGGGAAAATTGGTGTATCATATTGGCATTAAGACCTCCACTGGGATCAATGTCGCCCAACAAAACTGGAAACGCTTCCGTCGGCGATATCTGTTTCGTTCCAACATATGTCGACCCAAATCTAACAACAAAATAATATATTCTTCAAGTATTTCGATGCTTTTTCTCATTTCCGGGTGACGAGGAAAATTCTTTTTCAGAATTCCCCGACTTTTCCCTGATCAACTTTCCTGGGTACAATTTCTCGCGAGTTTATTAAAAATAATGTTCTTTTTAGTTTCTAGGAATTTAATTAATATTAGAAGATATTCTTAATTATTTTAGGACGATAGACTAAATAAATAAATAACGCTGAAAGTATAATTAATAATTTCTTGAATTTGTCTCTAAAGTACAAAATAGTTGAGTTTCAACTAAAAAAAGGTCAGTTTTCAACTAAAAAATGGAATAGTTAAATTTCAAGTTAAAATACTTAATTCTACAATCGAAAAAAGCAAAATTTTTCAACCAAACTGATTAATTTTTTATTTAAATTACAAATCTTTAATAGCAATGGAGAAATTTTTAACGAAAAAGATGAATTATTAAATAAAATGATAAATAATCAACTGGAATACATCAATTTTTAACGAAAAAAGATTAATATTCAGACAAGAAGATTATTTTCTACCAAAAAAAGGATAATAACTAAAATATTATAAACTTAAATAAATAAATAATACTTCCAGTAGAAGAAAAGATTAATTTTAAAAAATAAAATACAATTTTCAACAAATAATAGTGATGAATTTTTAACTAAAAAGATCAATTTACAAGTAAACAGTAGAAAACAAAAAAAATAAAACTAAAAACATCAATTTTTAATCAAACTGGAAAATTTTTTTTCAGTGGAAAAAAATTAGTTTAAAAAAAACAAAAGATTTTTAACAAAATAATTAAATTTTCAATTAGAAAGATGAATTTTCAACTAAAAAATCAATTTTCAACCAAATAGTTGAATTTTGAACTAAAAAAATCAATTTTCAACTAAAAAGGTAATAGTTCTAATTTTTTTAAACAGTTGAATTTTCAACTACAATAATGAATCTTCAACTAGAATAGTTAAATTTTAAACAAGAAAGATGAATTTTCAACCGAAAAAATTTAATTGTAGTGAAAAATTCAATTTTTCAACAACAAAAAATATCATTTTTTCAAACATAAATTAAATAGCTAAATTTTCAAATAAAAAAAATTAACTTCAAGCTGAAGAGATAAATTTTTAACTAAAGAAACGGAATATTCAACTGAAATAATTAAATTTTCAGTTTAAAAAACTTAATTTAGAACAAAAAAAATACGATTTTCAACAAAATAGTTGAATTTTTAACTAGAAAATATCAAATATTTTTAACCAAAAAGGTAAAGTTTTAAACAAGAAAATTAATTTCTACTAAAAAATACGATTTAAATTTTTAAATCGTTTTTAAAAAAAATTATCTTTATTTAAAGATAATTTTTTTTAACAAAAATTAAATATTCACATAAAATAATTACATTTTCCGTTTAAAATAAATTAATTTAGAACAGAACAAAATGATGATATTTTAAACAAGAAAATTAATTTCTACTGAAAAAAAAGGATTTTTCAAATAAAAAAAAATTTTGTAAACAAAAATTAAATATTCAACTGAAATAAATACATTTTAAGTTAAAAAAAAATAATTAGGAACAAAAAAAACAAAATAGTTGAATTTTTAACTAGAAAATATCAATTTTTAACCAAAAAGGTGAAGTTTTAAACAAGAAAATTAATTTCTACTAAAAAAGACGATTTAAATGTTTAAATCGTTTAAAAAAAAGATCTTTATTTAAAGATAATTTTTTTTAACAAAAATTAAATATTCACATAAAATAATTACATTTTCCGTTAAAAAAATTAATTTAGAACAGAACAAAATGATGATGTTTTAACCAAGAAAATTAATTTCTACCAAAAGACAATTTTTCAAATAAAAAAGATAATTTGTTTACCAAAATTAAATATTCAACTGAAATAATTACATTTTCAGTTTTTAAAAAATTAATAAAAAAAAGAAAAGGTTTTTAACTAAATAATTAAATTTTCAATTAAAATGATGAATTTTCCACCAGAAAGGATGCATTTTCAACTGGAATAGTCTAATTTTAAACCAGAAATGTGAAATTTCAAAAAAAAAGTTAATCTTAAGATAAAGAGATGAATTTTTAACTAAAGTGATGGAATATTCTACTGGCATAATTACATTTTCAGTTTAATAACATTAATTTAGAACAAAACAAAAAATGATTTTTCAGTAAAATAATTAAATTTTCAACCAAACAGTTAAATTTTGAACGAGAAAATATCAATTTTCAACCAAAAAGATGAAGTCTTAACCAACAAAAATTAAATATTCAATTGAAACAATTACATTTTCAGTTTAAAAAAAATTAATTTAAAAAAAGGAAAGATTTTTAACAAAATAATTAAATTTTCAATCAGAAAGATGAATTTTGAACTAAAAATCAATTTTAAACCAAACAGTTGAATTTTGAACTAAAAAATATCAATTTTCAACTAAAAATGTAATACTTCGAATTTGTTTAAATAGTTGAATTTTTAACTACAATAATGAATCTTTAGCTGGAATGGTTCAATTTTAAACCAGAAAGATGAATTTTCAATCGAAAAAATTAAATTCTACTGAAAACTACGACTTTTCAAACAAAAATTAAATAGTTAAATTTTCAAATCAAATAATTAATTTTAAGCTGAAGAGATGAATTTTTAACAAAAGTGATGGAATATTTAACTGGAATAATTACATTTTCAGTTTCAACAAATTGATTTAGAACAAAAAAAAACGATTTTAAACAAAATAGTTAAATTTGCATACAAAATGATGAATTTTTAACTAAAAATATCAATTTTTAATAAAATAGTTCAATTTTTAACAAAAAAAGGATTTTCAACAAAATATTAAAATTTTCAACCAAATAGTTGAATTTTTAAATAGAAAATATCAATTTTCAATAAAAAAAGATGATGTTTTAACCAAGAAAATTAATTTCTACTTAAAAAGACGACTTTTCAAATAAAAAAGATAATTTTTTAAACAAAAATTAAATATTTAACTGAAATAATTGCATTTTCAGTTTCAAAAAATTAATTTTGAACAAAAAACAAAGATTTTAAACAAAATAGTAAAATTTTCAACCAAAAAGATGATGCTCTAAACAAGAAAATTAATTTCTACTAAAAAGTCGATTTTTCAAAATAAAAAAGATCATTTTTTAAACAAAAATTAAATATTAAACTGAAATAATTACATTTTCAGTTAAACAAATTAATTTGGAATAAAAAAAAGTCGATTTTCAACAAAATAGTAAAATTTTCAACCAAAATGATGAATTTTTAAGTGAAAAGATTAATTTGCAACTAAAAAGATGATGGTTTAACCAAGAAAATTAATTTCTACTAAAAAAGACAATTTTTCAAATAAAAAATATAATTTAAAAAAAAAATTTTCAACTGACATAATTACATTTTCAGTTTTTAAAAAATTAATAAAAAATAAAATATTTTTAACTAAATAATTAAATTTTCAATTAACGTGATCAATTATCCACTAGAAAGGATGATTTTCAACTGGGATAGTTAAATTTTAAACCAGAAAGATGAATTTTCAAACAAAAAATTTAATTCTACTGAAAAATTCGATTGTTCACTCGAAAAATATAATTTAAAAAAAAATTAATTTTAAGATAAAGAAATGCATTTTCAATTAAAGTGGTGGAATATTCTACTAGAATAATTACATTTTCAGTTAAAAAAAAATTAATTTAGAACAAAGAAATACGATTTTCAACAAATTAGTTAAATTTTTAATTAGAAAATATAATTTTTTAACCAAAAAGATGAAATTTTAACCAAGAAAATTAATTTCTACTAAAAAAGACGATTAAAAAAAAGATCATTTTTAAACAAAAATTAAATATTCACATAAAATAATTAAATTTTCCTTAAAAAAATTAATTTAAAACAAACCAAAAAACGATTTTCAACCAAATAGTTAATTTTCAACCAAAATGCTGATATTTTAAACAAGAAAATTAATTTCTACTGAAAAAGACCATTTTTTCAAATAAAAAAGATAATTTTTTAACCAAAATTAAATATTCAACTGGCATAATTACATTTTCAGTTTCAAAAAAATTAATTTTCAATTTACGTGATGAATTATCCACTAGAAAGGATGAATTTTCAACTGGAGTAGTTAAATTTTAAACCAGAAAGATGAATTTTCAAACAAAAAATTTAATTCTACTGAAAAATTTGATATTTCACCCAAAAAATATAATTAAAAAAAAAAGAGTTAATTTTAAGATAAAGAAATGAATTTTTAACTAAAGTGGTGGAATATTCTACTGGAATAATTAAATTTTCAATTAAAAAAAATTAATTTAGAACAAAACAAAAAACGATTTACAACAAAATAGTTGAATTTTTAACTAGAAAATATAAATTTTCAACTAAAAATGTAATAGTTCGAATTTTTTTTTAATTGCCTTTTGAAGTACAATAATAAATCTTTAATTGGAACAGTTCAATTTCAAACCATAAAGATGAATTTTCAACCAAAAAATTAAACTCTACTGAAAAATTCGAATTTTCAACCAAAAATCATTTTTCAAAAAAATTAAATAGTTAAATTTTCAAATTAAAAAAAAAATAATTTTAAGCTGAAGATATAATTTTTTAACTAAAGTGAAGCAATATTCACCTGGAATAATTACATTCTCAGTTTAAAAAAATTATTTTTGAACAAAAAATGAAAAACAATTTTCAACAAAATAGTTAAATTTTCAACCAAAAAGATTAATTTTCCCGCAAATAGTTGAATTTTGAACTAGAAAATATTAATTTTCAACAAAAAAGATGAAGTTTTAACAAAAAAAATTAATTTCTACTAAAGAAGACGATTTAAAAAAAGATTTTTTTAAAACAAAAATTAAATATTCACATAAAATAATTACATTTTCCGTTAAATAAAATTAATTTAGAACAAAAAAAAACGATTTTCAACAAGATAGTTAGATTTTCAACCAAAATTATAAGTTTTTAACCAAAAAAATCAATTTTCAATCAAATAGTTGAATTTTGAACTAGAAAATATTAATCTTCAACCAAAAAGATGATGCTTTAACCAAGAAAATTAATTTCTACTAAAAAAGATAATTTTTTTAAACAAAAATTAATTTAAAAAATGTATTTTGAACTAAATAATTAAATTTTCAATTAACGTGATGAATATTCCACTAGAAAGGTTGATTTTTTAACAAGAAAGATGAATTTTGAACTAAAAAATCAATTTTTCTAATTTTTTCTAAAGTTGCCTTTTTAACTAGAATAATGAATCTTCAATTGGCATAATTCAATGTTAAACCAGAAAGATGAATTTTCAAGCAAAAAATTTAATTCTACTGAAAAATTCGCTTTTCCAAGCAAAAATAATTTTTTAAGCAAAATTAAATAGCTAAATTTCCAAATAAAAAAATTCATTTCTACTAAAAATACGATTTTTCAACTAAAAAAGATCAGTTTTTGAACAAAAATTAAATATTCAACTCAAATAATTACATTTTAAGTTACAAAAAATAATAACGATTTTTAACAAAACCGTACAATCTTTAAAATCCTTTGAAATCGCTTTAAATTATTTAAATATATTTAAAATATGATTTAAATCTTCTAACACACCATAAAATATTTTGAAACTTCAAAATTATTTAAAATCCCTCGAAATCTTTGAAAATTCCATTCAATTTCTAAATATACCGTCAATCTTCAAAAACTTTTTAAATCCTTTTAAATCATTGAACATATTTTATATTTCTTAAAATTCTGTTAATTGAAATTTATTAATCCAAAAACTCAATAATTCACAGATATAAAATAAAAGCTCTTAACGCTTTTCAATTGATAATTTTTTAAATTAAATGCCGTCAAAATAAAAAATCAAGATTTTTTAACTTTTATAAATTGTACATTTTAAAGATTCTTTTTAAATTTTGAATAATTTTTTAAACATTTTAAAACTTCTAAATTGTTATTTATAAATATGTCATCAACTTTCTCGAATTTTTTCTAAATCAATTTTTTTTTTTACTTTTATACACTTCAAAATTAAAAAATTTTATTAGCGAAAAGTTTTTTTAAATCGAACATAGTTTACAAAGTTTAAAATTGAATTTTAGAATTCTTTTAATTAAAAATGTAATAAATGTAATAAAAACCTTAAATGGAAAAAATGTTATGGTAAAAAATTTCAGAATTACTCACTGTGAACTCAATGATTTTATAACAGCAAAGTTTAACTGAGCTTAAAATTAAAAAAAAAAAACTTAAACTTACCTATAACCCGATAGTGCCGAGGAGCTCAGATTGATGGTATGAGAAATTTGAAAGTGATTACTAAGACCTTTATTTAACATCAACTTGGCTCCTTCAAAGTTAACAGGAAATACATCTGGAAAAAAGAAATTTAAAAAATGCCTATACTTTTTTTTATTTTAAGCATATACTTGGGTTTAAAACATAAAAAATTATAATCACATTTTCCAATTCTGACATGGGAATGTTTTTGTTAAATAAAAATCCCAATTTCATGCTACTGAATTTGAAAAAGTGTCATAAATTTCAACAAATTCTAGTAAAAAAGTACACCAGTCATGAGTCGACAATTTAGACTTGAGATAGTTTTTAAACTGATTAGATAAGAATATTGGACACTTCAACATCTTTTGACTTCTTAAATGGCAATTTATTCATTTAAAAATTCTTTTTATTTATTAATGATCCATTCAAAAGCATTTAAATCTGGAAATTTCGTTTGAATTATTCAAAAATAAAGAATAAATCAAAATACAGATATTATGTAATTTAAAATTGAAGACTGTCAAAACCCTTACGATTGGAAAGGATTAAATGGGTCTTTTGTGCCAAAAATTAAAAAAAATTCTGCAGAACTAAATTTAATTATTTCCCGGTGTTCCGATTCAATGTCCACCATGAATAATTTTAATCGATTTTTTCTACAGTGACTCGTAAAACTTTAATCTCTGAATAACAAAATAAGTATATATTAATCTAAAGTTAAATATTGCATGCGCCCACTCGTTACAAAACGAAAAAATCTGTGCAAAATGGGTAAAAGTGAAGTTTGCTCCCTATCTCCGAAATGTGGACCTAACCTCAAAAAAATACTTTTGCGCCTTTTAGTATAAAAAAAAACTAAAAATACATAGAATATACAACGACAGGAGCCTTGGTTAAGACGTTCTAAGTGATAAATTCAGAAAAAAGGAAAATTCTATCCTCAGTGGGAAAGTGAAGTCCGAAAAGACAGGAGCAAGAAGGGAAAAAAGTGACATAAATTTCTCATCGTACCTTTGCATTTTTTGTGGAGATCCTCCATCGTACCCGGATTTTCGAGTCTTTCTGCTCCATCGAGA
Source organism: Acraspis erinacei (assembly GCA_035041075.1). NCBI lineage: Eukaryota > Metazoa > Arthropoda > Insecta > Hymenoptera > Cynipidae > Acraspis > Acraspis erinacei. The sequence continues at coordinate 28,863,652 of JAWWLR010000148.1, read as the reverse complement.
GACGCTGTTAAATCTTTTTTGGCTAAACTTGGTGGTAATTCGGGACTTAGGGATGGTGGAGGTGGTGGAGGAGCGGAAGCTGCATGAACGATGCCCATTCTTTTTGTTTATCCGCAAACGCGACTGGCTTTCGCAAGTTTTGTGATAGAAGTGGAAAACTTAATTAAGAACACAAAAGCGGGCACTTTTTACAAAAATATCTGTAGTTTTTCGAGAACAATCACTACCACCAGGACACGCTGAACCACCGGACCACGAGCACCACCACGAGTTTCCTCTTGGTTGAACGCGCAGGCATCTCGCGCATGTGCGTACCGGCAACGAATCAGACCTCAGCTTCTACGCGCATCTTTTTGAATTAGTTAAAAATTCATGTATTTTTATGAAAATTCGTCTCTTCGTTGAAAACTAATCTTTTTGGTTACAAATTTATCTGTATTGATTAAAAAATTATTTCTGTGGTAGAAAATTGTACTATTTTATTGAAAATTTATTTTTTGAGCTGAAAAACTACGAGTTTAACATTTTTAAACTGAAACTATTCGATTTTTGGTTGAAAATTTATCTTCTTTGTTGATAAACAAACCGTTTGGTTGAAGGTTTATGTAATTTATTTGAAAGTCGTTTTTTTTCTCGGAAATTAATAGTTTTCCTTCAAAATTCATTTCTGTGGTTGTAAACTGTTAGTTCTGTTAGGAAATGAAACTATTTTATTGAAAATTTGTGTTTTTTAAAATAAAAATAAAATTTTGAACTGAAATTTCAAGTATTTACTAAAATTTTCAGTTAAAACAAATATTTTGAATTAGTTTAAAATTCACCTTTTTTGTGGAAAATTAATTCTTTTTTAGTTAATAATTCCACTATTTTTGCGAAAAGTAGATTTTTTTAAAAAATTAATTAAAAGAAAATTTAACTAGTCCATTTTTGGTTCAAAATTTATCTTTTTTCCGTGGTAGAAAATTGAACTATTTTATTAAAAATTTATGTTTTTTTACCAATTTCTTTTTACTGAAAACCTATAAGTATAAGATATTAAAATGTTCTGTTGAAAAATGTATTTGATTTTTTAGTTCAAAAATATATTTTTTTTATTGAAAATTAATTTTGCTTTTGTTGATAATTCCACTAGTTTGACGAAAAGTAGTTTTTTATTGAAAATTAATGAAATGAAAATTTAACTATTTGATTTTTGGTTGAAAACGTATCTTTTTTAGTTGACAAATAAACCATCTAGTTGAAAATTTATGTATATTATTTGAAATTCATATTTTTTTCGTAGAAAATGAATCTTTGTTGTTAATAATTCATCTTTGTAGTTGAAAAATAATTTGTTTGGCAGAAAATTGAATTATTTTATTGAAAAATGTTGTGTCTTAAAAATAAAAATACATTTTTAAACTAAAAACTTAAGCATATCCCAAAATTTTCAGTAAAACAAGGTATTCTATTTTTTAGCTAAAAATCCATCTTTTTGGATGAAAAGTAGTTGTTTTTCTTTTTGTTAAAAATTAATAAAATGAAAATTTAACTTCAATTTTTGGTCGAAAATTTTATCTTTTTTGGTTGAAAATTTATGTAGTTTATTTGAAGTTCGTATTTTGAAATTTATTTTTTAAATTAAAAAATGAAGTATATAATAAAATTTTAAGTTGCTTTTTTATCAAGTAGCAAATTTGTCTTTTTTGTAGAAAATTATTCTTTTTGTTTCAAAAATTGATCTGGTTGTTTGAAAATTAATTTTGTTTTTGTTGATAATTCAAATATTTTGGTGAAACGTAGTATTCTTTGTGTTGAAAATTAAAATTTTTAGCTGACCAAACAACCACTTAGTTGAATATTGATGTATTTTATTGAAAATTCGTCTTTTTTCTTTAATTATTTAATTTTTTGGTTAAAATTTCACCTTTTTGGTTGAAAAATCATTTCTTTGGATTAAAATATTAACTTTTTTTTTGAAAATTGCCTTTTCTTTTACAGTTGAAAATTCAAAATTCAATGATGTGGTTAAAAATAAATCCGTTTTTGCTAGAGAAAGATTGTCCTTGTTTGCGAATTCATCTATTATAGTTAAAAATTAATTTCTTTGTTTGAAAATTTAAATATTTTTATGAATTTTGTTGTTGTTGAAAACTAATTTTTTAAATTGAAAACTTAAATATATTATAACATTTTTAGTTGATTCTCTTTTTTGAATTGAAAAATTCTCATTTTTGTGGAAAATTATTCTTCCTGTTTGAAAATTAATTAAATAAAAATTTTAAACTTTTCGATTTTTGGTTGGAAATTTTTTTTATTAGAAAATAAACCATTTGTTTAAAAATTTATATATTTTATTGAAATTTTATATTTTTTCTTTAATAATTACATTTTTTTGGGTAAAATTTCGCCTTTTTGATTGTAAAATCATTTCTTTGGCTGAAAAATGGTTCTTGTTTTTCAGTTGAAAATTCAAAATCCAACTATTTGGTTAAAAACACATTCATTTTTCGTAGAAAACGATTGTCCCTGTTTGCATATTCATCTATTTTGGTTAAAAATTATTTTATTTGGTGGAAAATTTTACTAGATTCATGAACATTTGTCTTTTGTGTAAAAAATTATTCTTCTTGTATGAAAATTCATCTTTGTTGTTGTTAAATTAATTTTTGACCCATTTGGTTGAGAATTCGTCTTGTTTCTTTGATAATTCATCTTTTTGGTCAAAATTTCGCCTTTTTGATTGAAAAAACCTTTCTTTGGTTGAAATTTTATCTACTTAAACAAAATTTTGTTTCATTTTTTTAAACAATTTGATGCATTGAAAAATTAAGTATATAATAAAATTTTCAGTTAAAAAATGTTGGGGTTTTTAATCGAAAAATTGTTTTCTTTTGTAGAAAATTATTCTTCCTTTTTGGTAGCATATAATTCTTCTTGTTTAAAAATGATTAAAAATCTACAATTATTTTGATTGAAAATTATTTTCTGAACTAAATTTTTTTTAAATGTTTCTCTTACAGTTGAATATTCATTCCTTTCATTAAAAACTAAAATATTTTATTGAAACTCATTTTTTTTCTTCAAAATTATTATTTTTAATTCAAAATTAAGCTTTTTCATTTTTGGTAAAAAATTTATATTTTTTAATTGAAACATAAACTATTGGTGTGAAAATCCATGTATTTTACTGAAAATTCGTATTTTTTTGGCAGAATATATATACTTCTTCTTTGAAAACCGTTGAAAATGTACCGATTTTTATATAAATTCTTTTTTTCAATCAATTTTTTAACTGATTATTTCATTATTTCATATTTCTTGAATTTTTGGTGGTTGAAAGTTTACCTATATAGTTGAAAATTCATGTATTTTGTTGAAAATTCGTCTTTTGGTCAAATATAGCCAAATTGTAAATTTTCAGTTAAAACATGAATAACTGGAGTCAAAGAAATGTATAGAACTAAAAAATTAATGATCGATTTTAAATTTGAAGAAAGGAATACCTTTTTTATTGCAAATATGAAGCTTAAATCATGCATAATATATGTATGCACTTTACAATTATTATTTGTTACAAGTGTAAATAAAAACAACGAAAATTTAATAATTTTAAATAAACCCGCCAACAGTAACCAATCCAATGGTCGGGACAACGCATGCGCAGGGTAGTGTACGGCTTTTTTCTGCGAAAATTTAAATTTAATAAATGAAAAAAAAGCCTTTTCTCTACAAATTATTAATGAAACTTTATAGATTATGTTTAAAATAAAGTAAAATTTTACAGAAAATTGTACAAAAAAAACATTATTTCCTTAGAAAAAGTCAAAGTACGTGTTTTGATATAATAGTAGAACTTTCAACTTTAAATTAAATTCTTAGTTTTCATGTCCACAAATTAATACTTTAACAAAACAAGAAACAAATTGTCAATATAATTGTTTAATTTTAAGGGAAAGAAATTAATTGGTAATCAAAAAACAATTTGAAACCAGAAATAAAATAGTTCAATTTTCAGTTGAAAAAATAATTTTAAACCAAAAAAAGGAGTTTAGAATAAATTACTTGAATTTCCAACCAAAAAGATCAATGTTCTAACAAGAAGATTAATTTTTTAACAGAAAATCGAATTTCCTACTAAAAAACTAATGTTTAACCCAAAAAAATATTGTTAATAAAGGAGTTTAATTTAAGAAAAAATAGTTCCATTTTTAACCAAAGAAATGATTTCTTGACCAAAATGTATGAATTTGTAAACAAGGAGAATAATTTTCTAAAAAAGACCAATTTTCAGACACATTGTTTAATTTTCAAATGAAAAGATCAATTTTCAAGAAGAGGAAAAGGATTTTTTGATAAATTAGTTAAATTTTTAACCGAAAAATTATTTTTCCACCAAAAAGATGATATGTTAAGCACCAAGCTTAATTTTCAACTAGACACGAATTTTCATCCAAATGGTTTATTTTTAAACTGAAAAAGGCCATTTTTTAAACAAAAAATGGACTAGTTAAATTTTCAGTTTCTCAAATTGTAACGAAAAGAACTGATTTTCACAAAAATAGTTTATTTAAAACCAAAAAGATGAGTCTTCAAAAAAACCTAAAATGTAATAGTTGACATTAAAAAAATATACGTTTTTGATTAGAAGCCATTTAATTTAAACAAAAAGGACGAATTTTTAACAATCATTTAATTTTTCGAATAAAAAATATCAGTTTCTAATAAAAAACGAAAGACACATTTTCAACAAAATAGTTCAATTAGAATTTTATCAGTTTCTTCTCTTTGTTTAAAAATTCGTCTTTTATTTTTATTTATTTATTTTTTTGGTTCAAAACTGATTTTCCTTATTTGAAAAATTATATGATTTGGTGAAAATTTGTCATTTATTGTTGAATTAAACGGGTTTTGATTTAAAATACTTTTCTTATTTTTTTAATTATAATATTTTCTCATTGTTGAACATTCACCTCTTTGGATTAAAATAAACTATTATGATAAAAATTATTATTTTTTCGTTAAAATTGATTAAATAAATATTTATCTGGATAACAATTAATTTATTTTATTTACCATTCATCTCTTTCGGTTCAAAATCAATCCTGATGCTTAACAATTAATCTTTTTGGTTGACTAATCATTTTTTGGTTCAAAATTTACTTAATTTTTCTTTTAATTCGTTTTTATTTTCGTGAAAATTGATCTTCTTAATTAAAATTCAACTATATATTTAATAATTGCCGTTTTTAGAAAAATATTGTTCTTGTTTGCAAATTTATTTATTTTGGTTAAATTTTTTTTTTGAAAACTCGACTTTTTGGTATAAAATTTATCTTCTTGTTTAAAAATTCATCTTTTCGGATGAAAAGTAATTATTTTTGTTTGAAAATTTAAGCATATCGTTTATAAACCACCTTTTTCTTGGTTCAAAATTATTTTTTTAACTGAAAAGCGAATTAATTCATTTTTGGTTGCACTTTTTTCTTTAGTTACAAGGATTAAAATTCGACTGAATATCAAATATTCAATTTTTCGTTGAAAATTGATCTCTTTTGGGTTCAAAGTTATACTACTTTGTTAAAAAGTAATTTTTTGTTTGAAAATTAATACCTTGCTTGTTAAAACTTCGTTTTCTTTTAGTAGAAAATTAAATATTCGATTTTTTCTCTTAAAACAGATTTAATCACACTTTTACTTTATTTCTCAAATAAACTATAAACTTTGATTAATAATTTGTAGAGAAAAAGCTATTTTTCATTTCCTAAATTTGAAATTTCGCACAACTCGGACCCGAACAGATCGCGGCGCACCCTGGTGAGAAGTGAGTGTAAAATCTCCCATAAAGAAGAAAACAAAGAAGGGCTTTTCACAGTTGTCCACGTCGTAGAGACGTAAAAAACAGAAACAATGCAGATGAAAGATACACGTTTTTCTGTATACAATTATTGCCAATTTAAAAAATGCCGCAACACATCAGAAAAGTTTCATCTTTATCGATTTCCAGGCCGCGGTTCACAACGACACGAAGAATGGATAAAAAGAAGTGGTAAATATAATGTCAATATACAATGTCCATAAACAAGGAAAACAAACCGATTGAATAAAATTTCTTTGAATCGGCACATTTAAGAATGCGGATTCACGCGAATTGTGGTCTATACGTTTCTAAAAATTTTTCATGGTCAACTGAGTAGGCAGCAGTGAATCAGTTTGTTTTACGGAGTCGAATCGGACCGTCTAACCTCAAATTTTTCCAATAACCGTTTTCTAATTGCACGGGCAAATGAATCCAATGGGAAACTTAAATATTTTTGGTTGAAAATTCATTTTTTTGTAGAATATTATTATTTTTTCTAACTTTTTTTAGTTGAAAATTCATGTATTTGCTTTAAAATTTAATTCTTTCCTTGAAAATTTGTTTTTCGATGTTTTTAAAAATGTATGTGTTTAACCGAACGTTTAACTATATTATTTTTCGTTGAAAATTTATCTTTTAAAGTTGAAAACTAATGTATTTGTATAAAAATATGTCTTTTGTTAGTTGAAAATTCAACTATTTGAAATTTGTATTCCACTTTTTGTGAAAATTGTATATTTGTTATAGAAATTAAATCTTTTTGATTGAAAATTCGTTCTTTTCTTAGTGAAAATTTATTTTTCTTACTAAAAACTGATTTATTATATTTTTTTATTGGTAATTTATATTTTTTCGTTGAAAGTGTATGTATTTTGTTTAGTTAAAATGTAATTGCTTTAAAATAAAAATATTTGGTAGGAAATAAACTTTTGGGTTGAAATTTCATATTTTCAAGTTGAAAATTCAACTGTTTTGTAGATAATTGTACTTTTTTGCTTATAAATTCAACAATTTTGTTGAAAAAGTATATATTTTGTTGCACATTTGTATTTTTTAAATTGAAAATTAATCTTCTTTATTGAAAATTTATCCTTTTTGGATAAAAATTCAACTATTTGTTTAAATTAATGTACTTTGTGAAAATTCGTCTTTTTTATTGTAGAAAATTAATCTTCACGGTTGTAAATTAATTTTTTTTTGCTGAAAAATTAAACTTTTTAATCAAAGATTCATAATTTCAAGTGAAGATTCAACAATTTTGATGAAAATTTGTCTTTTTCAATTAAAAATTCAACTATTTCAATGAAAATCTACAAATTAAAAAAAAAATTTTTATGAAAATGATCTTTTTTTTTAAAGTTAATCTTCTTGACTAAAAATTCTTCTTGTCTGTTGGAAATTAAAGCATTCCAGTTAAATATTTGTCATTTTAGTTGAAAATTAATATTTTGGGTTGAAAATAAAAATACTTGGCTGTTAAAAATTAATTTTATTGGTTAGAGATTCATCATTTTAATGTAAAATGAATTTTTTGGTTAAAAAATGAGCTTTTTGATTGAAAATTGGTTTTCTCTGTTCCCCAAATAAATGAATTTTTGACAAAAAAGAATAATTTTCTACAAAAAAGACGTATTTTCTACAAATTACATTCTTTTAAAAATCTATTTTTAACACACAAAAAACACGCATTTTCAGAAAAATAGTTCAAATTTCTACTCGAATAGATAAATATTTAACTGAAATACTTTAATTTATAAGAGATAGGAAGAATTTTTAAGCAAGAATACTAGCTTTCAAAATACATGAATTTTCGAAGAAATAGTTGAATTTTCATCGAAAATGGATACAATTTCAACGAAAAATAGAATAGTTATATTTGTCTAATTTAAAGCAAAAAGTTGCATTTTCATAAAAAAAATGAAATTTCTACTAAAACAGATGAATTTTTTAATCAAAAGGATAATTTTTCAAATAAATAGTTCAATATTCTGTTAAAAAAGATTTCAGTTGACTTTTCACGATGAAAATATGAATTTTTAAACAAAAAATAAGTTTATGTGAAAAAAGTTGAATTTTCAATCCAACAAGACGAATTTTTAATAAAAAAGGATGACTTTACATGAATTTTTATTTAAAAAAGTAAAAAATGATTAAAATTTCATCAAAAAAAGATTTCAGTTGACTTTTCAAGATCGAAATATGAAATTTTTAACAGATAATTGGAAGTAGTTTAAGTAATTAAACTAATTTACTGGTAATCTACATTTTTCTTTCAGTTGAAATTTATGTATTTTGTTGCAACTTTTTGGTGCAAAATTAATCGAAAAAATTAACAAGTTTGTTAAAAAGTAATTTTTGTTTAAAAATGTAATTGCTCTGTTAAAAATTCGTCTTTTTGGATTGAAAATTTAACTGCCTGGGCGAACAATTTATTTATTTTCTTACAAATTTAACTATATTGTTGAAATACGTTTTTTTTATTGAAAATTATTTTTTTTTAATTTAAAATTTAGGTATTCCTGTTGTATATTCTATTTTTTGTGAAAGATTTTTTTTTTTATTGAAAATGTGTTCAAAAATTTAACGACTTGGTTGAAAATTCATCTATTTCGTAAAAAAAATTTCATTTTTGCCGTCTTTTTGGTTAAAAATTTATTTTTTAAATGTAGATTTAACTATTCTGATCGAAAATTCTTTATTTTACTGAAAATTTATCTCCTTGATAAACAATCTGATTATTTTTCTGAATATTTGATATTTTTGTAAAAAAAATGTTTACAATAAAAATTTAAGTGCATCATTTTGGTAGAAAATTTATATTTTTTAGTCAAAAATTCAACTGTTTCTCGGTGGTTATTAGTTATAAAAATGTGAACGCCCTGTTGAAACTTTATAAATATTTTTAATTTTAAAATAACTTCAAAATAATATATTTAGGATTAAATGCTTTCATTAAATTTCAAATCTAATTTTACCACATTTAATTTGTGAGTTAAATTTTTGAATTAAAATGTATAATTAAAAATTGAACACCTTTTATTCTTAGAAAAAAATCGAGTAACTTAAAGAGATATTTAAAAGATTTGAAAAATTCTAAATTAATTAAAAATTTTAAATGATTTCAAGTAATTTAAACGTAAGTCTACTTTATAATCAAATACAGATTTTGGCAGATTTTGAAAACAAAATTTAGAAGCTTTGTAAGAATTTTGAAAAGGCTTACGGAAGAATAAAACACATTTTCTAGGAAAATTAAAAAAAAAATTAAAAAATGAATGTCCAAGAATTTAAGAAAGTTTTTTAATTTGGCAGAATTGAAAAAAAATAATTTAAAAACATTTTAAACAGCATGCAGATGTTTCCAAATTTTAAATTAAAATTTCAAAGCATTTTAATGATTTTTAAATTATTAAAAATAACAATAATTTAACCTTTAATTTGAACAGGGAACTTCCAATTTCTTAAAAATGTATATTGGAACTGAAATTTAACTAGAATTAGAATAATTATAACAAAAAAATTTGAAAAGGAAAAAAATTCTGAAAATTAAATTTTTCCAAAGAATTCTAATTTTGAATTAAGGTAGGGAATTTTCAAATTTTAATCAATTCTGAGTTGAAACTGGTATTTATCCAAAAGAATTATAAATTGTCTTGGAAATGGGAATTTAAAATTTTAAATAAATTCCGAGCTGAAACCAGTTTTTTTTTATATAATTCCTTTCTTCCAAATCCGAATTATAATTCTTTAAAAAATCCCCGTTCCGTATAAAAAGTTCCCTCTTCCAAGTGAATCAATGGCATATTCAACTGGAATAATAGTTACGTTTTTAGTTTAAAAAAAATGTAACTAGTAAAGAAACATATTTTCAAGAAAATGGTTCAATTTTCGCAAAGAAAATCCTTTTCATTCAAAGAAAAAACAAGCTTTCAATTAAATAGCTCATATTTCAACGAAAGAAATGATTTTTTAATTAAAATGATGAATTTTCAACCAAAAAAAAAAAAAAAAAAAATTATGAAAAGAGTTTAACTTTCAATCAAAAAATTGTATTTCCAACCTAAAAGATTAATTTTCAACTAAACAAAGGATATTAATTCTGTAAGATTCTTAAGAAATTTAGAAAAAGATTTTTTGAATATTTCACGTTTGAAAAAAGTTTTTAGAATATTTAAAAACAAAATATTATTTTTTTTATGAGTGTACAGAATATTATAAAAATGCTATTCTTTTTTTTAAACATATTTAGAACTTTTAAAAGTTTGGAAGATATAACAAATATTTGAAAAATTGTTTTTCGTGATAAAAAATCAGAAAATTTTGCATTATTAGAAAAATTGAAAATTTTGAATATATTTATTAATTATAATATTCATATTCTAAAATCTTCTATTTTCAATTATTTTTTTAAAAG
>JAWWLR010000148.1:28827583-28853299 GCA_035041075.1 Acraspis erinacei | reverse complement strand
TAAAATCTTCTATTTTCAATTATTTTTTTAAACCTTTCCAAAATTTTCAACTTCCCAATGTTTTAAAATTATTCAACAATTTTTTTTAAATCTACAAAATTAGGTAAATTGTCTTAAAATCTTTCAGATTCTTTCTTTTTTGTTGAAAATTAGTTTTTCCATTCAAAAATTAACCTTCCTCGTTGAATATTCACAAATTTGCTTGAAAATGTAACTTTTTGGTGAAAAATTAATCTAATTTGTAGGAAAAATGAACAATTTTGTTAAAAAGTTATTTTTTTGTTTGAAAATTCAATTGTTCTTTTAAAAATTCGTCTTTTTGGATTGAAAATGTAACTCTTTGGAAGAATAATTTATTTATTTTCTTGAAAATTTAACTATATTGTTGAAAATCGTTTTTTTATTGAAAATATATATTTTTTTAATTTAAAATTTAAGTATTCTAGTTGACAATTCATTCCTCGATTATAAAGTTGACTATTTTGTTAAATATTCTACTTTTTGTAAAAGATTTTTTTTTTAATTGAAAATTTCTTCAAAAATGTAACTATTTCGTTAAAAAATTGTCGTAATTCGAACTACTTATTAAAAATGTATGTTTTACTTTTTTTCATTAGTTGAAAATTCCTCTTTTTGGTTGAAAATTTAATTATTTTGTTAGAAATTCGCAGTTTTTTTGGTTGAAAATTTATTTTTCTAATTTGTAATTTTTGGCTAGAAAATTAATCTTTTCGATTGAAAATTTGTATTTTTTGTTAAAAAATTCATTATTCTGTAAAAAAATGTATCTACTTTGTAGAAAATTATTCTTGTAATTGTATGTTTTTGTTTGAAAATTTAATTTTTTTGTTACAATATTATCTACTTTATAGAAAATTCAGCAATATTGTGAAAAAACTTTTTTTTAGCATTTCAAGGTTTATGATGAAAATTCATTTGTTTGTTTGACTTAACTGTTTTAAAAAATTTTAAATTAAATTTTCTTCGGGCTGAAATATCAACTATTACAATTTTCGTTTTGAGAATTTTAACTCTTTTAGTTAAAAATTAATGTACATTGTAGAAAATTGCTCAATATTGTTCAAAAATGTAAATTGTTGGTTTGAAGATTCCCAATTATCGTTGAAAATTTATCACTTTGTTTGGAAATTGAACTATTTAATTCAATAATTGTTTCAAATCTTTTTTTTTCTATGAAAATTTATGTTAATTTGGGGCTTTTATTGAACAGGAAAGCAAGAATACTTGCAGGGCTGGACAAATTCAAGCATCCGGAAAGCAGGCATCTGTGGCGAACATTTCAAACCAGAAATGTTCCTTGAATCCATCGTACCCGGCTTGTACAGAAGACTTGTCCAAAATGCTATACCGGAATATTATTGTGAAAAAAAACCCGAGCCAGAACAACCCGCACAAAAAATACTACCCTCTGAACCACTCCTTCAAAAAGCGAATGAAATTTCCAATTTGCAAGTTTTTCTAGCAGAAAATGAACTTGTCTATAAAGAAGAATGCATTGAAATTAAGATGGAGGAAGATGCAAAAGCAGAATTTCAATCGAAAGATTCCAATGACATTTGCACATCTGGTTCGCACCAGAATCCTATCCCGGAAACACACACCGATCCATCTTTTCAAAGGGCGATTGAAAATTCTAATCAAGTTTTTCGAGAAGAAAATGAAATTGTGTGTAAAGAAGAATGTATTGGAATTAATATGGAGGAAAATTCCAGTGAAATCTGCACATCTGGTTCGAACCAGAATCCTATCCCGGAACTTGAAGAGACGATTGAAAATTCTAATCAAGTTGTTCGAGAGGATGAGGAAATTTTGTGCGAAGAAGAATATACGCATGTCGGAATTAAGGTAGAGGATACAAAAGGAGGTAAAATTGAGCCTCAGACGAAAGTCTGCAGTGAGCCGTCATTTTTTTTTGCTCGCGGCCAAGGTCTTATAAACTGGAATTTAATTGAGTCGCCCTACACGAAAAGAGTGCCACCTCTCGATATGGAGACGTTGAAGGGGGAAAATTTGAAACTCAGAAAGGAACTTGCTCTTTGGAAAAGGAATTTCTACACGATAAATCAACAACTGCACCGGACAAGGGAGCGTCGAAATTTTTATAAACAAGAGCTGCAGAAATTGAAAAAGCAGACTGTTGATGAATTTCTGGACAAGGAAGGCTGCAGTGAACAGCTCGCGAGAACCATGATACACCTTCAACTTCATAAAAAGTATGAGGCTTATTCGGAAGCGGAGAAAGATTTGGCCAAACTGATGTTCCACCATTCGGCGCCTGCGTACATTAATCTGCGAAATGCCGGCTGCATTTTGCCGCATGAAAATCATGTGAGAAAATGGCTGAAATTAATATGATTTTTTTTTATGAATCTCATTTTAATGATAGCCACAGGGTGTCTACTCTACCTGGAAAATCTGGGAATTTTTGCGGACTTCTTTTTTGAACTGAGGCAATTTTTTCGAGAGCGGGTTTCATTTTCTTTTTTTAAATTGCAATATAACATTCAATGATAATTATTCTTCATTTATAAAAGTAGCTTATTATTATTATTTTATTTAAATATTTTGTGGAAATCTCGTTTTTTCTTCGGTTTGAAATTAATTTTTTTTACTGAAATTTTAACTTTTCTATTTTTTATTGAAACTATTTGGTTGAAAATGTATCTTTTTAGTTGAAAATATTGAAAAATATTAAAAAATTATCTTTTTGGTTGAAAATATTTTAAAATATTGATAATTTATCTTTTTAGTTGAAAATATTTTATTGAAAATATTTTTTAAAATTTTAAACGAAACTAAAGAATTTTAAACTAAAATTATGAATATTTAAGAAAAAAGACTTGAATTTTCAACCAAAAAGATAATATTTCAAAGAAAAATATGAATTTTTAGACAAAAAGATTCGTTTTCTGCAAAAACGACAATTTTTTAATAAAATACATAAATTTCCAACTTGAAAAGGATAATCCTTCAAAGAAAAATATTAATTTTTATACAAAAAGATTGATTTTCTACCAAAACCGACAATTATTTAATACAATACATGAATTTTCAACTAAAAAAGACCAATTTTCAACCAAAATTATGAATATGTAAGTAAAAAAAAACTTGATTTTTCAACAAACCTAATGAATCTTAAAGGAAATTGTTGAATTTTTGACTGAAAGATCAATTTTCAACTAAAATTATGAATCTTTAACTAGAATAGTTGAATTTTCAACCAAAAAGATTAATTTTCCACTAAGAAGATTAATTTCTACAAAAAATATTATTTTTTTTACAAAGCACAAGAATTTTTATTTAAAAAAGATATATTGCCAAGCAAAAAATTGAATAGTGAAATTTTCAGTTGTAAAAATTAATGTTCTACCAAAAAGAAGAATTTCAACGAAAATGATGGAATATTCAACTGCAATGGTTAAATTTTTATTTAAAAACAAAATTATTTTTTAACCAAACTGATGAATTTTCAACCCAGAAGATTAATTTCTACCAAAAAAGACGAATTTTCGACTATAAAAAACATCACTGTTCAACCAAAAATTGAATAGTTAATTTTTTTGTAAAAAAATTAATTTTTAATCAATGGGATGAATTTTTCTCTAAAATTATGGAATATTAAATTTAAAAAAAAAATATATATATACACACATATATATATATACATATAAGTTAAAGTTTCAACCGAAACTTTTCAATTTTCATTTTAAAAAAAGCAATTTTCAACAAAACAGCTCATTTTGAAACTAAAGAGATTAATTTTCGAATAAAATTATCGCAAAAAGGATGAATTCGGAACGAATAATGTAGTAATTGATATTTCAGTCAAAAAAAAAAGATTTTTATTTTGATTAAAAACAGTTTAAATCAAGGGGTTTCATTTTTTTAAATTGTAATATAAAAATTCAATAAAAATGATTTTTCATTTATAAAAGTAGCTGAATATTATTGTATTTATATATTTTGCTGAAATCTCGTTTTTTGTTCGGTTTGAAATTAATTTTTTTTCTGAAATTTTAACTTTTGTATTTTTTATTGAAACTATTTGGTTGAAATTTTATCTTTTTAGTTGAAAATATTGAAATTTTATCTTTTTAGTTGAAAATATTCAAAAATATTATAATATTGTTAAAACAAATTTTTATTGAAAATTCATCTATTCTGGTGGAAAATTAAATTATTTTTTGAAAGTCGTTTTTGTTTTTTTGTTGTTGATATTTATTTTTTTTAACTAAAAATGTAATTATTCCATAAATTTATTTAAAAAATCGGCTCTTTAGTTTAAATGTATTTGTTTGATTTGAAAATTTAATATTTTAATTTTTGTTTGAACAATTATCTTGTTCTTGATGAAAAATGCATCTTTCTGTTTAAAATTCCTCACATTTTTGAAAATGTAACTTATTTTTTTATAAATTAGAACTATTCCATTTTTGATTAAAAATTGATATTTTTAGTTAAAAATTCATCTATATGGTTGAAAATTGTTTTTTTTACTTGAAAATGTATCACTTTGATTGAAAATTTAACTATTTTGTTGAAAATCGTTCTTTTTTGTTCTAAATTAATTTTTTTTAACTGAAAATGTAATTATTCCAGTTGAATATTCCATCACTTTAGTTAAAAATTCATTCTTTTTAGCTAAAAATTATTATTTTCAATTGAAAATTGAACTATTTAATTTTTGTTTGAAAAATTATTTTTTTCACTTAAAAAATTGGTTGAAAATTTATCTTTTGATCTAAAATTCATAAAAAAATTTTGACAGTGTAACTGTTTAAAAAAAAGAACTATTCCATTTTTTTTTGAAAACTGATATTTTTTAGTTCAAAATTCAAAAGTTAGGATGAAAAGTTGTCTTTTTTAATTGAAAGTTCATTTTTTTGGTTGAAAAATTAACTATTTTTTTGTTGGCGTTTCACAATTTTAATTGAAAATTCATCGATTTGGTTGAAAACTGAGCTTTTTTTTTTAAATTCGTCTTTTCCTTGGCTAAAAGTTAATTTTTTACTGTGAATTTAATTATTACAATTAAAACTTTAAACCTATTTTTGAAACTCTATTTTTTTTTAAATATCTTTCTTTTAAAAAAATCGTTTTTTAAAAATTTATTTTGTTTGATTAAAAATTCATCTTTTTGGTTTAAAATTCAACCATTCCAGTTGAAAATTCGTCTTTTCTATTTTTTATTGAAACTATTTGGTTGAAACTTTATCTTTTTAGTTGAAAATATTGTAAAATATTGAAAATTTATCTTTATAATTGAAAATATTGGAAAATATTATAATATTGTTACAAATTTTTTATTGAAAATTCAACTATTCTGGTGGAAAATTAAATTATTTTGTTGAAAGCCTTTTTTGTTTTTTTGTTGTTGATATTTTTTTTTTAACTGAAAATGTAATTATTCCATAAATTTAGTTAAAAAATCGGCTCTTTAGTTTAAAATTATTTGTTTGATTTGAATATTTAATTTTTTAATTTTTGTTTAAATTCATCACTTTTTTGAAAATGTAGCTATTTTTTTATCATTTAGAACTATTCCATTTTTGATTTAAAATTGATATTTTTAATTAAAAATTCAACTATATGGCTGAAAATTGAATTATTTTGTTAAAAATTGTTATTTTTTATTCTAAATTCATTTTTTAACTGAAAATGTATATATTCCAGTTGAATATGACGTCGCTTTGTTTAAAAATGCATTTCTTTAGCTTAAAATTGATTTTTCGAATAGAAAATTTAGCTATTTAATTTGTTTTTGAAAAATAATCTTATTTTCGTAAAAATTAATTCTCTTGGTTAAAAATCCATGTTTCTGGTTTAAAATTGAAATATTCCAGTTGAAAATTCATCACTTTTTTTTTTTAAATGTTACTATTTAAAGAAAATTAGAACTATTCCATTTTAAGCTAAAAATTCTTGTTTGAAAAATGATTTTTTCCGTTAAAAAATCATATTTTTCGATAGAAACTAATTTTCTTGGTTGAACATTTATCTTTATAATTTAAAATTCATAAGTTTTTTTTTTGAAAATGTGACTATTTGAAAAAAATTAGAATTATTTCATTTTTGGTAGAAAATTGAAATTTTTTAGTTTAAAATTCATCACGTTCTTTGAAAATTTAACTATTTCGTTGAAAATCCTTAATTTTTTTTTAAACTGAAAATGTAATTATTTCAGTGGAATACTCCATCACTTTAGTTAATAATTCATCTCTTTAGCTTAAATTTATTTCTTTTGCACTGAAAATTTAACTATTTAATTTTTTTTGAAAAATTATCTTTTTCAGTTAAAAAATCATATTTTTCGATTGAAATTAATTTTCTTGAAGGGAAATTTATCTTTTTCATTTAAAATTCATAAGTTTTTTTTATTGAAAATGTAAATATTTGAAAAAAAATTAGAACTATTTCATTTTTGGTAGAAAATTGAAATTTTTTAGTTTAAAATTCATCACGTTCTTTGAAAATTTAACTGTTTTGTTGAAAATCTTTTATTTTTTTTTAAACTGAAAATGTAATTATTTCAGTTGAATATTCCATCACTTTAATTAAAAATTCATTTCTTTAGCTTAAATTTATTTCTTTTGCACTGAAAATTTAACTATTTAATTTTTGTTTGAAAAATTATAAAAATCACTTTTTTTTAAAATGTACCTATTTAAAATAAAATATAACTATTCCATTTTTTCCTTTGAAAACTGATATTTTTTAGTTCATAATTCAACAATCAGGATGAAAATTTGTCTTTTTAAATTGAAAGTTCATTTTTTTGGTTTAAAAATTAACTATTTTGTTGAAAATCGTTTTTTTTTCTGGTCGAAAATTCATTTTTTTAACTGAAAATATAATTAATTGAGCTTTTTTGTTAAAAATTCGTCTTTTCCTTGGCTAAAAGTTAATTTTTTACTGAGAATTTAATTATTACAGTTGAAACTTTAACCATATTTTTTAAACTTGTTTTTTTTGAAAAAATATATTTTTCAGTTGAAAAATCGTCTTTTTTTCTTAAAAATTAATTTTCTTGGTTGAAAATTCAATGATTCCAGTTGAAGATACATAATTTTATTTGAAAATTCATCACTTTTTTGAAAATGTAACTATTTAAAAAAAATAGAACTATTCCATTTTCTTTTTGTTAAAAACTAATATGTTTTAGTTCAAGATTTAACAGTTAGGAAGAAAATTTATATTTTTAGTTAAATATTCATAATTTTGGTTGAAAAATGAACTATTTTATTGAAAATCGTTTTTTCCTGTAGAAAGTTAATTTTTTTAACTGAAAATGTAATTATTCCAGTTGAATAATTCATCACTTTAGTTAAAAATTAATCTCTTTGGATTACAAATATTTCTTTTTAATTGAAAAATCGTCTTTCTCTTAAAAATTAATTTTCTTGGTTGAAAATTCATCTTTTTGGTTTGAAATTCAATGATTCCAGATGAAGATACATAATTTTATTTGAAAATTCATTACTTTTTTAAAAATGTAACTATTTAAAAAAATAGAACTGTTCCATTTTTTGTTGTTAAAAACTAATATTTTTTAGTTCAAAATTTAACAATTAGGATGAAAATTGATATTTTTAGTTAAAAATTCATCATTTTGGTTGAAAATTTAACTATTTTATTGAAAAATTTTTTTCTTTTGTTCTAAATTAATTTTTTTAAACTGAAAATGTAATTATTCCAATTGAATATTCCACCACTTTAGTTAAAAATTCATCTCTTTATCTTAAAATTAACTTTTTTTTAAATAATATTTTTTGGGTGAAATATCGAATTTTTCAGTAGAATTAAATTTTTTCTTCAAAAGTTCATCTTTCTGGTTTAAAATTTAACTATTCCAGTGGAAAATTCATCACGTTAATTGAAAATTTAATTATTTTGTTAAACATCTTTTCTTTTTCTTCAATTAATTTTTAAAAACTGAACATGTAATTATTTCAGTTGAATATTTAATTTTTGTTTAAAAAAATATCATTTTTAGTAGAAAAATCGTGTTTTTCAGTAGACAATTTTTTTCCTAATTAAAAATTCATCTTTTTGTTTGAAAATTGATATTTACTAGTACAAAATTCAACTATTTGGTAGAAAATTGATATTTTTAGTTAAAAATTCATCATTTTGGTTGAAAATTGAACTGTTGTTGAAAATTATGTTTTTATTTTGTTCTAAATTAATTTTTTTAAGTGAAAATATAATTATTTTAGTTGAATATTTAATGTTTGTTTAAAAAATGATCTATTTTAGTTGAAAAATCGTCTTTTTTATGAGAAATTAATTTTCTTGGTTAAAACATCATCTTTTTGGTTGAAAATTGATATTTTCTAGTTAAAAATTCAACTATTTGATTAAACATTGATATTTTTTAGTTGAAAATTCATAATTTTTGTTGAAAATTAACTATTTTGTTGAAAATCGTTTTTTTTTTAGTTCTAAATTAATTTTTTTTAACTGAAAATGTAATTATTCCAGTTCAATATTCCATCACTTTAGTTAAAAATTCATCTCTTTAGCTTAAAATTATTTCTTTTCAACTGCAAATTTAACTATTTAATATTTGGTTTTAAAAATGATAAAAATCACTTTTTTTGAAAATGTAACTATTTAAAAAAAAGAAATATTCCATTTTTTTTAAACCGATATTTTTTAGTTCACAATTCAGCAATTAGGATGAAGAAAATTTGTCTATTTTAATTAGAATTTCATATTTTTTATTGGAAAAATTAACTATTTTATTGAAATGTTTTTTTTTTTTTTTTGGTAGAAAATTAATTCTTCTTCACTTTCATTAAAAATTCATGTCTTTAGCTTAAAATTGATTTTTCGAATTTAAAACTATTTCATTTGAAAAATCATCATTTTGATTGAAAATTTATCTTTTTTTTTATTGAAAATCGTTATTTTATTTATTTTTTTAACTGAAAATATAATTGTTGCACTTGAATATTCCCTCACTATAGTTAAAAATTCATCTCTTTAGCTAAAAATTATTCTTTTCAATTGAAATATGGTCTTTTTCAGTTGAAAAATCCTATTTTTCGATAGAAATTAATTTTCTAGATTAAAAATGCATCTTTTTGGTTTAAAATTCAACAATTCCAGTTGAAAATTGATCTATTTTGTTGAAAATCGTTTTAAATCATTAAATTCAATAAAACGAAAAACGACTTTTCAAAATGACTTTAATTTTTAACTAGGAAAGATTTTGCAGTCCGAGATAACAAAAATTACAAAAAAACTGTTGAATTTTTTAACAAAAAACAAAAAATTGTTAACCAGCTACTGAAATTTCAGCTAAGAAAGATCAATTTTCAACGAATCATTGTTCCCAATTTTTCTCTTGCGATTTGAAAACAAAAACTTAAGCACAATCTCAAAAAAATTCGCTTACCTTCAAAAAAAAAAAAAAAAATTCCGAAAATTTCCAGTTTTTCTCTTCGATCAAAGCCCTCCATTATTTATTATTTACTTGTAAAAATAAAAAATTAAATCATTATTTTAAGAGCTGTACAATTTAAATTGAATTATATTAATCATAATTATTCAATAAAGTTTTTGTAGGTTTGAAAATTTAAAACGACTGAAATTTCAAACTTAATAACTGATTTATTGGATAAATGGCATTATGCCAACTATTTTGTACAAATTCTAGAGTTTAAAATAAAAATTATGAAGTTTTAGACTTTAGACGAATTTTGTGGCAATGGCGAGAAGTTTCGTGTAATCAGCTCCCTTGGAAAATGTTTTTTCCTTCAAAATTGTCCTCAAAACGTGAGGTATCGGGACGTGAATTCTGGTTCCCAAGGGATTACCTCCGTCGTCGATAAGAACAACATTATTGCTGTCGAATTTCGGTATTTTCTTGTCCTGATTCGCCTTCAGACCGACAAGGATGCCCTTTTTCTTCTCACCGCACACGGCGACCATAACTTTATCACCTGCAAAATTAAAAAAAATCAGGGTTAAATGGGTATTTAAAAAATTATTAAGCAAGTTGCCAATCTACAAGTAATTTTGCAGGGTCACCCGGTCAATAAAATTTAAAAAATCGAACTCTATTTTAAACGTTTTTTCATTTAAAGTAATAAAAAAAAAATAAAAATAAATTTAAAAATTGAAGTTTAAAAGTTTTTCAATTGAAAAATTTTGTGTTCAAATTAAATTAGGTTCCAAATTCAGATTGGGTTCCAAAAATATAAATCCAAGTTAACATTTGCAATACTCTAAATTAAAGAATCAATCACTGAACTTTAAAAAATTTCAAAAATTATATTACTAATTTATTTTAGGCTAGAAAAATTACAAATTTAAAAATAAAAAATTTAGAAACTTTTTAAAAATTTTGAAAGGATCCAAAAGAATTAAAAAAATTTCTTAATATTCCTAGGAAAATTGAAAATGATTTTTTCATTTTGAAAGATTATTTTAACAGAATATTTAAAAAGATTTTAAGAGATCTACAAATTTGTCAACAAAGACCCCAGAAGAATTTAAGGATTTAAAAAAAATGTGCAGAATTTTCTACAAATTTTAGGAAAAATTCTATTAATTTAAAAATATGTTCAGCAGTTCTAAACGAAATTTTTACACACTTCTTTTAAATTACTAGGCATCATTTCAAGTTGTAAATTAATTTTCAACCTTTTCAAAATTTCTAAATATCTCTTAAAATTATTCAAATTTTTTCTAAAAAACAGCTACAAATAATAAGTGTTAAATTATTATTTCTACATAAAAATCCAACAATTTTAACAATTTAAAGCTTTCTATTTCAAACAATTTATATTAAAATTCTTTATTTTTAAATATTTGGCTTCAATTTAGAATCGTTTTATTAAATAAATTATTGTTTATTTTTTATTACTTAAAAGTATAGATTGATTAAAAAAATAATTTATTTATATATTTAATTTTCACAAAAAAAGGAATTTTTAAACAAATCGTTGAATTTTTCCGAACAAAAATTAAAGAAAATAGAGAATTTTTAACAAAAAAGTAGAATTTTCAACCAAAAAAGATAATTATTTAACTAAAAATTAAGTAATTAAATTTCCAATAAAAAAATAGTTTTCAAATAAAAATGTATTTTTTTAACCAAGTAGTTAAAATTTCAACGAAAGAGGTGAATTTTCAAAAGCGAATGTAACAATTGACATTACAGCCAAAAAACATTTTAGTTTTAAATAAAATACTATTGAATTTCACGAAAGCAGTACATTTTTTTTAAATACATGAATTTTTAAACAAATAGTTGAATTTTGAACTAAAAAATATCATTTTTTAGCCAATAATTGAATGCTTAAATTTTATGTTGATAAAAAATTATTTTCTGCAAAGAAAATTAACGAGTGATGAATTTTCAACTAAAATTATGAATCTTCCACTGAAATAGTTAATTTTTCAAACCAAAAAGATGATATTTCAAAAAACAATATTAATTTTAAAATAAAAAGAATTATTTGCTACCAAAAACGACAATTTTTTAATAAAATACAAGAATTTTCAACTAAAATGATGAATCTTCAACTGAAATAGTTAAATTTTAAACCAAAAAGATAATATTTCAACGAAAAACATTAATTTTTAAACAAAAAAATTAATTTTATATCAAAAACGACAATTTTCTAATAAAATACATGAATTTTCAACTAAAAAAACACAAATTTTCAACAAAAATTATGAATATGTAAGTAAAAAATACATAAATTTTGAAACAAATAGTTGTATTTTCAACTAAAAAATATAATTTTTTAATCAATAATCGAGTCCTTAAATTTTCAGTTAAAAACA
This sequence comes from Acraspis erinacei, assembly GCA_035041075.1. Lineage (NCBI taxonomy): Eukaryota > Metazoa > Arthropoda > Insecta > Hymenoptera > Cynipidae > Acraspis > Acraspis erinacei. The sequence goes on along the minus strand of JAWWLR010000148.1, from coordinate 28,841,479 downwards.
TTATTTTGCGCAAAAAAAAATTCACCAGTGATGAATTTTTATCTAAAATAATGAATCTTCCACTGAAATAGTTAAATTTTACACCAGAAATACGAATTTGAAATTAAAATCATTAATATTTAAGTAAAAAATACTTGAATTTTCAACGAAAAAGATGATATTTTAAATAAAAATATTAATTTTCAAACAAAAATATTAATGTTCTACTTAAAATGACAATTTTTTAATAAAAATAGATGATAGTTCAAAGAAAAATATTAATTTTCTACCAAAAACAACAATTTTTAAATAAAATACATGAACTTTAGACAAAAAATACAAAATTTCAACTAAAACGATTAATCTTCAACTGAAATAGTCAATTTTTTTAATTAAAATTAAAATAAATGAAATAATTATTAAATATTTAAATAAATTATATAAATATAATTATTATTATATATATATCTTAAATTAAAATTAAATTTTTTTAAATTTAATTTGAATTTTCAACAAAAATTATGAAAATGTAAGTAAAAAATACTTGAATTTTAAAAGGAGAATATTAATTTTTGTACAAAAAGATTGATTTTCTACCAAAAAAGGATATTTTTAAAACAAAATACATGAATTTTTAACTAAATGAGCAACAAAATTTTAATCAAATAGATGAATTTTCAAATAAAAAATGTTAATTTTGAACCAAAACGACAAAAACGATGAATTAGCAAAGAAGACCCTTCACTTTTTAACAAAAAGTTTAATTTCCTACCAAAAAGACCATTTTTCAACAAAATACATGCATTTTTAACTAAAAAAGAAAATATTTCAAAGAAAAAGATTAATTTCTGACCAAAAAGATTAATTTTCTATAAACAAACGACCATTTTTAAATAAAAGACATGAATTTTAACTTAAAAAGATCATATTTTAAAGAATAACATTCATTTTTTAACAAAAAGATTAATTTTCTACAAAAAACGACAATTTTTTGATCAAATAAATGAATTTTCAAATAAAAAAGACAAATTTTCATCTAAAATGTTGAATCTTCAACTGAAATAGTTAAATTTTAAACTAAAATGATGAATTTTTAAGTAAAAAATACTTGAATTTTCAACGAAAAAGATGAATTTTCAAAGGAGAAGATTAATTTTTGTAGAAAAAGATTAATTTTATACCAAAAAGGATATTTTTTAAAACAAAATACACGAATTTTCAAGTAAATACATAACTTTTGCATTTAAAAAAATTAATTTTCAACCGAAAAAGGAATAGAAAAAATTTTCGGTAAAAAAAAATTATTTTCAACCAAGAAGATAAATTTCTACCAAATAAGACGAATTGTCAAGTAAAAAATATAATTTTTCAAAAAAAAAATCAATAATTAAATATTTAATCAAAAAAATTAATGTTCAACCATAGAGAGGAATTTTTAACTAAATAATGAATCCTCAACAAACAAAATATATTTTTAACAAGAATTTAACTTTCCAAAAAGTAAGTCAATTTTCGATAAAAAAAATTAATTCTGAAGGAAAAATTTACGCAAAAAAACAACAAATTTTTAACCAAATAGTTTAATTTTCAACTAGAAAAGATAAATTTTCATTTAAATTAAATTTTCATGAAAACATAAAAGATTTTAATTTTAAATAAAAAAGATTACATTTTTATCAAAGAAGACGAATTTTCAACAGACTTTTTAAATTTTTAACCAAAAAAAATTTCAATTAAGAACAGAATTTTTAGGAAAATTATAATTCGAAGGAAAAAATGATTTGTAATAAAAACATTAAAATTTTTAATAACCATTTTTTTAGTTTCTAATTTTATTTCCTTGAAGGTTATATAAATATATTTTTCCTAGGTTTTCTCGAGAAAATTCAAAACGATTTTTGAAGATTTCAGATACGTCGAAAAAGCATCTAGAAAAATTCACAGAATTTTTTTAATTTTCAGCATTTTACCAAAGTATTAACTTGAATATTCCCAGAAATCTGAAGACATTTTTTTCTAAAAGCCTTCCAAAATATTTTTAAAAATTTCCAAATTTTATTTAGAAATCTTAAAAAACCTGCATGTCCAACATTAAAAAATTGCCTTAACATCTTTCAGAATCTTTTTCTACTATTTTGAAAATCCTTTGGAATGTTTGGAAATCTGCTTTAATAAATTATTTTTAACAAAAATTTTGCTAAATAAAAAGTTTTCGTGTAATCTGAAGACATTTTTCATTTTTTTAAACCTTTCAAAATTCTTAAAAAGCTTAAAAGTTTTTTGTTAAAAATCTTAAAAAAATCTATATTTCGTTTTAAATTTGCTGAAATCTTTTGAAGTTTAAAATTATTTTTGTATCTTTTAAAACATTTTAAATATCTCTGAAACTTATTCCAACTTTTTCTAACATTTTTAAACATCTTTTAAAATTAATTTTTCAAAATAACGAATCAATTTAAATTTTCCCCGTAATCTTAAGAAAATATCCTGAATAAACTTACAAATTTTATTTCAACATCTTCAGAAAACTTTAAATTATTTTTTAATCTTTTTTAAACTTATAAAACTTGGAAATATTTTTTGAAATAATTCAAACTTATCCTAAAATTTTTGTATATCTTACAAAAATTAAAAAGAAAATGTTTAAAAATCTTCAAGATTTAAAAGAAAAATTTTTTCGGTACTTACCAATAAAGCCAACACCTCTTTTGTTATAAATATGAATTGTTCGTGGGGGTTTACCAGACCTCATGGCTTTTTTTCCGATTTCGCTATTATCCACACATCTTAGACGAGTGAGTTTAATTATTTGATTCGAAGCAGCTGAAGTGTGAATTGCCCTCGAAAAATTCATCGCTGCCAAATTTAATGCCATTTTCACAGAATTCATTAATAATTCTGAAAAAAATCGTTTACAAATTTTTTGGAAAAAGTACATAAATTCTAATTGGCAAAATTTTGAATCAATTTTTGCATCAAAAATTATTCTTATGAGAGATAATATGCAAAGAAATGGTGAAAAAATAATTCGAAATTTTCAGTAAATTTAAATTATCGGTAAAAAAATTCAATATTAAAAAAAAGATATTTAATTTTTTTGAATTTGTCACTAAAATCGATGAATTTTCATAATACTTGAAACAAATTTTAATTTAATGTTCTAACACTTAAAATTTAGAGCAGATTTAGGTATTAATGTATTATATTGAACTAAATTTAAACCGCATCAAATTCCTAACTTTTTGATTTAAATTATTTAATTTTCACAACAAAAATGAATTTTTAAGTAAATTGTTGAATTGTTAAAAAAAAATTAAAGAAAATAGAGAATTTTTGACAAAATTGTAGAATTTTCAATCAAAAAGAAAAATATCTAAGAAAAAATGGAGTAATTAAATTTCCAAAAAAAAATTAGTTTTCAAATAAATAAGTATTTTTCTTTAACAAAGTAATTAAAATTTAGTTTTAAATAAATGACTATTGAATTTCACGAAAACAGTAGATTTAAAATAAAATGCATTTTTAAACAAATAGTTGAATTTTCAACTAAAAAAATATAATTTTTTGGCCAATAATAGAATGCTTAAATTTTCAGCCAAAAACATGATATTTCAAAAAACAATATTAATTTTTAATTAAGAAGATTAATTTTCTATCAAATACGATAATTTTTTAAATAAAATATATGAATTTTCAACTAAAAGAGACAAATTTTGAACAAAAATGATGAATATGTAAGTAAAAAAGACTTGAATTTTCAACGAAAAAGATCAATTTTCAAAGGAGAAGATTCATTTTTATACAAAAATATTAATTTTCTACCATAAAAGATATTTTTTTAACAAAATACATGAATTTTCCACTAAAAGACAAATTTTCAACTAAAATAATGAATCTTCAACTGAAATAGTTAAATTTTAAACCAACAAGATGATATTTCAAAGAAAAAGATTAATTTTTAAACAAAAAAGATTAATTTTCGACCAAAAACGACAATTTTTTAATAAAATACATTAATTTTAAACTAAAAAAGACAAATTTTCAACAAAAATTATGAATATGTAAGTAAAAAATACATGAATTTCAACCAAATAGTTGAATTTTTAACTAAAAAATGTTATTTCTCAACTAATAATCGAATGCTTAAATTTTCAGTTCAAAAAATTATTTTCAGCAAAAAAAAATTTACCAGTGATGAATTTTCAACTAAAATGATGAATCTTCCACTGAAATAGTTAAATTTTAAACCAAAAATATGAAAGAAACACTTGAATTTTCAATCAAAAAAAGATTAATTTTGTACAAAAAACGACAATTTTTTAATAAAATCCATGAATTTTCAACTAAAAAGGACAAATTTTCAAATAAAATGATGAATCTTCAACTGAAATAGTTAAATTTTAAACCAAAAATATGAATTTTTAAGTAAAAAATACTTGAATTTTCAACGAAAAAGATGCATTTTAAACTAAAATAATGAATATTGTGAAAAGAAACACTTGAATTTTCAACCAAAAAGACGATATTTCAAAGAAAAATATTAATTTTTAAACAAAAAGATTCATTTTCTACAAAAAAAGACAATTTTTTAATAAAATCCATGAATTTTAAACTAAAAAGTATTATATATCAAAGAAAAACATTAATTTTTTAATAAGAAGATTAATTTTCTACGAAAAACGACAAAAATTTGTAATAAAATTCATGAATTTTGAACTAAAAAAGACAAACTTTCAAATAAAATGATGAATCTTCAACTGAAATAGTTAATTTTAAATAAAAAATATGAATTTTTAAGTAAAAAATAATTGAATTTTCAACGAAAAAGATGCATTTTCAAAGGAGAAGATTAATTTTTGTACAAAAATATTAATTTTCTACGAAAAACGACAATTTTTTATTAAAATACATGAATTTTTAACTAAAAGTTAATATTTCAAAGAAAAACCTTAATTTTTAAACAAAAAGATTAAATTTCTACAAAAAACGGCAATCTTTTAATAAAAGAAATGAATTTTCAACTAAAAAAGACAAGTTTTCAACTAAAATGATAAATCTTCAACAGAAATAGTTAAATTTTGAACAAAAGATACGACTGTTAACTTAAAATGATGAATATATAAGCAAGAAACGCTTAAATTTTTAACCAAAAAGATGATATTTCAAATAAAAATATTAATTTTTAAATAAAAAAGATTTATTTTCTACCAAAAACGACCATTTTTAATTAAAATACATGAATTTTCAACTAAAAAAGACAAATTTTCAAGAAAAATTATGATTATGTGAGTAAATAATACTACTTGAATTTTCAACCAAAAAGATTAATTTTAAAATAAAATTATGAATATTTAAGTAAAACATACTTTAATTTTCAACCAAAAAGATATTTCAAAGAAAAAGATTAATTTGTAAACAAAAAGATTAATTTTCTACCAAAAATGACAACTTTTTAAATAAAATATGTGAATTGTCAACTAAAAAAGACAAATTTTCAACAAAAATGATGAATATGTAAGTAAAAAATACTTGAATTTTCAAAGGAGAAAATTAATTTTTAAACAAAAAGATTAATTTTCTACAAAAAACGACAATTTTTTAATAAAATAAATGAATTTTAAACTAAAAAAAAATTTTCAACTAAAATTATGAATCTTCAACTGAAATATTTTCAACCAAAAAGATGATATTTCAAAGAAAAATATTAATTTTTAAATAAAAAGATTAGTTTCCTACCAAAACGACAATTTTTTAATAAAATAAATGAATTTTAAACTAAAAAAAAATTTCAACTAAAATGATGAATCTTCAACTGAAATATTTTCAACCAAAAAGATAATATTTAAAAAAAAATATTAATTTTTAAATAAAAAGATTAGTTTTCTACCAAAAACGAAAATTTTTTAATAAAATACATGAATTTTCAACTAAAAAAGACAAATTTTCAACTAAAATGATGAATCTTCAACTGAAATAGTTAAATTTTTACACCAAAAATATTAATTTGAAACTAAAATTATGAATATTTAAGTAAAAAATACTTGAATTTTCAACGAAAAAGATGAATTTTCAAAGGAAAAGATTAATTTTTTAAAGAAAAAGATTATTTATCTAGAAAAAAGGATAGTTTTTTAAACAAAATACATGAATTTTAAACCAAAATATGAATTTTAAACTAAAAAAAATTATGAAAATTTAGGTAAGAAATACTTGAATTTTTAACCAAAAAGATGATATTTCAAAGAAAAGTAATAATTTTTAAACAAAAAGATTAATTTTCTACCAAAAACGATAATTTTTCTAACACAATACATGAATTTTCAACTAAAAAAGACAATTTTTCAACTAAAATGATGAATCTTCAACTGAAATAGTTAAATTTTTACACCCAAAATATGAATTTTTAACCAAAAAGATGATATTTAAAAAAATATATAAATTTTCAAATAAAAAGATTAATCTTCTACCAAAAACGACTATTTTTCAATAAAATACATGAATTTTCAACTAAAAAACACAAATTTTCAACAATAATTATGAATATGTAAGTAAAAAATACATGAATTTTCAACTAAAAAGTTGAATTTTTAATTAAAAGATGTTATTTTTCAACCAATAATCGAATGCTTAAATTTTCAGTTGAAAAATTATTTTGCGCAAAATAAAATTAACCAGTGATGAATTTTCAACTAAAATGATGAATCTTCCACTGAAATAGTTAAATTTTAAACAAAAAATATGAATTTTCAGTAACATAGTCAAATTTGGAATTGAAAAAAAAAACTAAAAAGATCAATCAATCAACAAAAACAAATTTTTTTAAAAGAAAGTTCAACTTTCAATTGTCTTAATTGAATTTAATAACAAATTTTACCAAAATAATTCAATTTTTAACACAAATAACACGATTTCTGTAACAAACTAAATTATCTTTAAATAAATGAAAAATGGAATAGTTAAAATTTCAGTTAAAAAATTTATTTTTATCTAGAAAAAAATTGCAATAAAATAGTTAATTTTTTAACGAAAGAATTTAATTTTTGAACAATGATTTGTATTTCAACCAAGAAACACTTTAATCATAAATCTAAAACACTTAAATTCAACCAAAGAAAGGTCGAATTTTCAATAAAATAGTTGAATCCTCAACCAAAACAGATTAATTTTCTGTTTTTTAAAACTGAGATTACGTTTTTCTAACCTCACATTTTAAACAAATCTTAATCGATAACATTAATAAATTTGCCAAAGACGCAAATGTTAAGCTCAAAAATAAATCTATTATCAAATATGCTTATTACATCTGTATAATTCATCTAAAATTCATTAAAAAATCTTTTAAATCTTTTACAATGATTGAGACTGATCATTTCATTTTGTTCCAAATAGAATCAAATACAAAATTAATATCTTACCTTCTAGCCCCTCTAGAAAACCCTACCATACAATTATTCCAAACTCTAATCAATAATTATGTTTAATAACTCATTAACAAATAAAATACTTCAAAACGTCAGCGATTCTTCCCTGATTTCGGTTTTTTTAAAGGTTATGTCATGCGAATTGCGATCATCCTAACCTAAAATTCAGGTTTCCAAAATCGAAAAGTCTCGCTCAAAATTGGTGAATTTACCTAATTTCTAAGTAAAGTTTGCACATCTCCAGACCCTAAAATCGTGAAAAATAAATAAAAATTCTTCTAAAATGCATCGGCTCGACAAATTATTCACACAAGTTCGTAAAACAAGCAGTGTTGTTAAATCTTATCCAACACTCTCGAGATATTTGTGCTCGGGAAAATCAAAAGACGGAGGAGTAGAAGACATAGCAAAAAAATTTGAAGAAACGAGTGTGCCAATTGAAAATGTTGGTAATCTGCTAACAAATTTGGATCTGGAGACTGAGCAAAGTGAAGAGGAAAAGGTAAAATTAAGTGGTTTTGCCAAAGCCTACAAAAGATATACAGCTCCCGAGGAAGAAGAAGTAGAAGAGCCGAAAACTTTTGCAAATTTACTCCGGAACTCGAAACTCATCGACGTGAGCGATTTAAATTTTGGGTTCTTTTTTTACTCGTTAATGAAAGTAACTCTGATTTAAGTAATGAATTTTTAATCGCAGCTTGGAGATCCTGAGGGAAAAGTAGTAAGAGGAAAAATCCTGCACATTATTGACGATGATTTGCACATCGATTTTGGATGGAAATTTAATTGTGTTTGCAAACGTCCTGCAAGAAATGGGAGGTAAATATTTAATTTAGGAAAATTAGAATGATTCTTCATTTGTTAGAGGTTTTTATCACTGCCTTTAAGTATTTTGTTGAAAATTCCTTTTTTTTCAATTAATCTTTTTGACTGAAAAATTAATTTATTCTCTTTTTAGTTGAAACTTCATTCTCTGTGATTGAGAATTTAACTGTTTCTTTTTAATTAGTTATTTCTTGGGTAGAAAATGAATCTTCTTAATAAAAATTTAACTATTTTGTTGAAAAAGAGTCTTCTTGATTGGTAATTAAATTGTTTTGTTGGAGGATTCAACTATTTTATTAAAAATTAATATTTTTGATTGATTCAACTGTTTTTTATTTTATTATAATATCCTTTTTTGAAATATTGACTATTTAAAAAAATTTTGTTTTGCTTTGGTAAGTAATTAATTTCTCCTAAGCGTAAATTAAAACATTTTATTTTTGGTAAAAAATATATCTTGTTTTTAATTTACAAAATTCAACTATTTATTTGAAAATTCTTCTTTCTCGTAGAAGATTAATATAATCTATTTTCTATTAAAATCCCTTTTTTAAATATCAGCTATTACCATTTTTGGTTAAAAATGCATTTTTTTAATTTAATTTTTTTCAAAGCAGTTTTTTTCGCAAAAAATTAATTTTTTTTGATTGAATTTGACTATTTCCGTTTGGATAAAGTGTATATTTAATTTCTTTCATTGAAAATTTAACTTTTTTTTTAAATGGGATTTTTTGGGTAAAAATTTAAATTTTTTGTATAATTTTGAATTTAAATATTTCATTTTTGGTTGAAAATGTATATTTATTAATTAAATATTGAACTATTTGGTTAAAACTTGATCTTTTTATTTAAATATTCAACTATTTGTTTGAAAATTTAACTTCTTTGAAAATGAGCTTTTTTGGGTAAAAAATGAGACTTTGTCTAATTTTGAATTGAAATATTTTATTTTTGGTTGAATATGTTTATTTTTTAGTTAAATATTCAACTATTTGTTTTGAAAATTCACCTTTTTTTGTAGGAAACAAACTTTTTTCGTTGAAAATTTAACATTCTTGGTGAAAAATTAATTTCTTTCCTTGAAAATTTAATTTTTTTTTTTAAATGGGAGTTTTTGGGTAAAAAATGAGATTTTTTGTCTAATTTTGAATTGAAATATTTCATTTTTGGTTGCAAATGTATATTTTTTAGTTAAATATTGAACTATTTATATTGAAATATTGAAATTTCTGTCATTATAAATTTAACTTTTTCGTTTGAAAATGATCTAGAATCCCAAAATTGAATTGAAATATTTTATTTTTGGTTGAAAATGTATATTTTTAGTTAGATATTGAACTATTTGTTTCAAAATTGATCTTTTTAGTTAAATATTCAAGAATTTGTTTTGAAAACTCATTTTTTTGGGTAGAAAATTAACTTTTTTCGTTGAAAATTTAACTTTTTTGATTAAAAATTAATTTCTTTCATTGAAAATTTAACTTTTTCTTTGAAAATGGGAGTTATTGGGTAAAAAATTCGATTTTTTGTATAATTTTGAGTTGAAATATTTCATTTTTGGTTGAAAATGTATATTTTTAGTTAAATATTGAACTATTTGGTTAAAAACTGATCTTTTTATTTAAATATTCAATTATTTGTTTGAAAATTTAAATTCTTTTAAAAATTGGATTTTTTGGGTAAAAAATTAAATTTTTTGCTAATCTTCAAGTGAAATATTTCATTTTTGGTTGAAAATGTATATTTTTTAGTTAAATATTAAACTATTTGGTTCAAAATTGATCTTTTTAATTAAATATTCAACTTTTTGTTTGAAACTTCATCTTTTTTTGTAGAAGCTTAACTTTTTTCGTTGAAAATTTAACTTTTTTGGTTAAAAATTATTTTCTTTCATTGAAAATTGAACTTTTTCTTTGAAAGTGGGCGTTTTGGGTTAAAAATGTATATTTTTAGTTAAATATTCAACTATTTGTTTGAAAATTCATCTTTTTTTGTAGGAAATTAACTTTTTTTTTAAATGTAACTTTTTTCAACTGGTTTTTATTTGATACTGATATGCTTTTCTTGAAATATCAACTAGTAACATTTTTGGTTAAAACCTAATTTCTTTAATTGAAAATTTAACTTTTTTGTTTGAAAATGGGATTGTTTTGGTAAAAAATTAGATTTTTTGTCTGTTTTTTAAATGAAATACTTCATTTTTCGTTGAAAATGAATATTTTTTAGTTAAATATTTGTTTGTTTTATATTAAAATCCTTTTTTTAAATATCAACTATTAAATTTATGTCTGATTGAAAATTGAACTATTTTTTTGGGTTGAAAATTAGTTTTCCTTTTGGTAAAAAAATAATTTTTTCTAACTTTGAATTGAACTATATCATTTTTGGTTAAAAATGAATCTTTAAGTTAAAAAAATTAAAATTTTGGTCGAAAATTCGTCTTTTGTGTTTTTTCTAACTGTGAATTGAAAAATTTAATTTCTGGTTAAAAATGTTTATTTTTTGATTAAAGATTAAACTATTTGGTTTGAAAGAATCTGTTTTTTTTCAAAAATTGAAATATTTTGTTGAAACTTAGTATTCTGTTTGATTCAACTTTTTTTTATACTTTGTACTAATATGTTTTTCTTGAAATATCAACTAATAACATTTTTAGTTAAAAATTAATTTCTTTCTTTGAAACTTTAACTTTTTGTTGAAAACAAAAAATTTGTCTTTGAAAATGTATATTTTTTGGTTAAAAACTTTAACTTTTTGGTTGAAAATTCATATTTTTTAGTTCAATATTTAACTATTTGTTTGAAAATGTTGTCCTTATTGTAGAACATGAATATTATTGATTAAAAATTTATCTCTTTGATTGAAAATTGAACTATTTTTTTTTTAATTAGTTTTTCTTTTGGTAAAAAAATAATTTTTTCTGAATGTAAATTCAACTATATCATTTCAGGTTTAAAATGCTTATATTTTAATTATAAATTGAATTATTTCATTGAAAATTGATCTTTTTGAATTAAATATTCAACTGTTTGTTTTTGAAAATTCATCTTTTTTCTAAAAAATTAATTTTTGTGTTTTAAAATTTATTCTGTTTCAAAATAATTTTTTTAATTCGGCTTCTTTTTATTTTGCATTAAAATTATTTTTGTTGTAATAACAACTATTATAATTTTAAGATAAAGCTTTTTTTAATAAGTTTTTTTTTAAAACTGTGGATTTAAATATTTTTAAATTATTATTTATTAAAATTTTTAGTTGAAAATTCATGTCTGTGATTAAAAACCTATGTATTTTTTTTTTAAATTAGTTATGTTTTTTGGTAAAAAAATAATTTTTTAAACTGTGAATTTAAATAGTTTATTTATTGTTAAAAATGTATATTTTTTATTTAAAAAATCGAACTATATGGTTGAAAATATATCTTTTTTAGTAGAAAACACAAATATTTGTTTAAAAATTTATATTTTTTTTGTAGAAAAATAATCTTTTTAGTTGAGAATTTAACTTTTGTCTTGAAAAACTGTCTTTTTGTTTGAAAATTAATCTATGATTATAAATTCATGTCTTTGACGGGAAGTTCAACGATTTCTCTGAAAATAAGTTTTTTCTTTGATAGATTCAGCTATTTTTTATTTAAAATAAAAACCTTTTCTTGGAATATCAATTGTCACCAATTTTGATTAAAAATTCATCTCTGAAAATTCATCTTTTTGATTGAAAATTTAAATTTTTAGTTGAAAGTTGATGTCCTTTTTTAAAAAATTAACTTTTTGGTTGTTAAAATGGATTTTTTTAATTTAAATGACTGTTTTTAATTTAAAAATAAAATCTTTTTTAGTTAAACTATCAGCTATCATATTTTTCGTTTAAAACTAAATTTTTTTGTAGGAATTAATTTTCTTTATTTTTGTAATTTCAGTTTAAAATTCGTCAGAATTGTATTCTTTCAAACTTTTTTTTAAAGAAAAATTCACTTTTACAGGTCCGCAGTTGAAAATTTGTAAATTTGGAATGTCTAAAAGGACGATGAATCTATTTTTTGATCTCCGACAAATTTGTCTAATTAATTTTAGTGTTAAATAAAATCTTAATAACAATTTAAATACAAAATTTAATAACAATTTAATATTTTAGAAATTTTTATTTCGAAACTTTAAATTTAGTTTTAAATGGTCAAACTTTAATCGTTGGAATTGAAAATTATTACGATTCTAGAGTTATAAATGTTAAATTATTGAATTTTGAAGGCTTTCAATTCAAAATAAAAGAATTTGGAATTAAATGTCTTCAGAATAAACTTAAAATAATAAAAAATAAGGACTCAATTTCTACGTTTCAAGGGTTAAAGCACTGATTATTAATTCACTGAATAATTATTTGAGCAAAATAAAATTTTTCTAATTTATTTTAATATTAAATTATTATTTTTTTAATTGTAACATTTTAAACGCTTTGAATTTCCAATGATTTAAATAAAAAACTTAAAAGTTGTAAAGTATTAAATTTTTAGCGCTTCTGATTAAAAATTTAAAAGATTAATATATATATATATATATTTTAATTACTCCTTTTTAATTAAATAATCCAATTTTCAAAGTTTTAGTCTGAAATTTTTTAATTTTGATAGCTTCTGATGAAAAAAATTTCAATTTAGTTTTTTTTTTCAAATTTATACAAGTTCAATTCCTTTTTATTCCGTACAAAATATTTTCCTTTTTTCAACAATTTTCCCAATCTAAAATTATATTACTTAGAACGTTTTTAAACGAAAATTGTTCAATATATTTTTTCGTTAATTTCAAATGTTTCTAATTCGAAATTATTAAATATTGTTTAAATTTTTTTCTAAATTAATATGTAATAATTTTTTTAGTAATGAATTTTTTAATTGTTCTGGTAATTAATTCCAGTGATTATGTGCGGGATTCCATAGTGCGCTTGAAGATAAAAGATTTGGAATTATCGACGAGATTCCTAGGATCTAAAAAAGATTTAACAATTCTTGAAGCTGACTGCACTCTCCTCGGTCTTATTTGGTCGCCCTTGAGAGGAAAAAAGCCAGAAACTCAATTCCTCCCGGAAATGTAAATAAAATTTTTTAGATTTTAATAAAATTTATTTGTAAGTTACGATTTTCATCCTTCTCATATTTTTCCTTTGACTCTCACGTGATAATTAGCGGTCCTTAAATTAAAATTGAAATTAAAAATGGTTGAAACTTTGCCGACAATATAACCGGAAACTGCTAAAAATTGCAAGTCTTTTTCAACTGTTAATAATTTTTTTTTTTAAATATCAGTTTCTGCCGTTGAACGCGAACATAACCTTAAATTGTTGAAGCTGTGAATCCTGTTTAAAATCAGTTTTTCTCTTTAAATTTCCGACGAAAAAGAATAAAATTATCAAAAATTGTTAAAATATTCTAAAACTTGAGCAAATTATGATTTTTGTTTTTTTAAAATACCAAGTTGCTGTGTATAACGCCAGCATAACCTGAATTTGTTAAAATTTGTGAATCCGTATTCAAATCTTTTTATTATTATCAGAGAGAAACTGAGAGTGAGTCGATTATTAGGCACCACCGCTACTGACCATTCTCGACTCTGCCGGCCATTTCGGGAACCGATATACAACTTTGTACTAACTCACGCGTATATGGATTCTCACGCAC
>JAWWLR010000148.1:28801125-28814229 GCA_035041075.1 Acraspis erinacei | reverse complement strand
TGGTACAAATTTGGTTGAAAATTCATGTTATTTGTGCAAAACTCGTCTATTTGGGTAAAAAATTCAACTTTTTGGTTCAAACAGAATCTGTTTTATTTGAGGATTGAACTCTACTTCGTTCATCTATGATAAACAGTACGATTTTACCAAATTTTAAATCTTGTTCAAATTATCGTGATTTTTGTTTTTAAATACAAATTTTTAGTTTAAAACGCTGCCATAACCTAAAATTGTTCAAATTTTTTTAATCATTATTCAAATTTTCTTATTTACTTTATTATTAAAAATACGAATTTCCAACGAAGAACGTTCAAATTTTAATGATTTTGGTTTGAAAAATGTTTCTTTAAAATCTTTTTTTTTTATTTTCGACGCAAAATATTAAAATAATCAAAATTAAAAGAAAATGCTAAATCTTGTGCAAATTATGATTTTTTCATTTATTTTTAAATCCCAAGTTTTTGTGTATAAAATAAACATAACCTAAAATTGTAAAAATTTCTGAATGTTTATTCAAATATTTTAATTAGCATTAATAAATTTCAATTTCAGATGAAAAACGCTAACAAAATACAAAATTGGTAAAATATTCTAAATGTTTAAATTATCATGAATTTCGTTATTGAATAATAATTTTTGATCTAAAAAATTGACAGAACCTAAAATTGTTAAAATTCAAGAAACTATTTTTTTTTAATTTTCGATGAAAAATACTAAAATAATTAAAATTGTTAAAAGATTATTAAACTTTATTGTTTTAAAATACCAAGTTTTTGGTCTAAAACGCCAACATAGCCTAAAATTGTAAGAATTTGTGAATGTTTATTCAAAAACGCTAAAATAGTAAAAAATTGTTAAAATATGCTAAACTTGTGATTATGATTTTTATTTAAAAATACGAAAGTTTTGTGTATAAAGGAAACATAACCTACATTCGTTAAAAATTTGTGGATTCAACACTTTTTTTCATTATTGAAAAAATCAATTTTCGACGAAAAACGCTATGAAAATAAAAAATTATTAAAATATTCTAAATGTTTAAATTATCATGAATTTTGTTCTTGAATACTAATTTTTGATCAAAAATATTGACATAACCTAAAATTGTTAAAATTCAAGAAACTGTTTTTTTTTCAATTTTCTACGAAAAATACTAAAATAATCAAAAATTGTTCAAAGATTCTAAATATTTTCTTTTGATTATTACATTCAACAAAAAGCATGTATAATAATTAGAATAATGCATCAAATAATTTGAAAAATTAATTTAAAAGTGTCTACAGATTTTCAAGATACATATTTACACCACTTTTTAAAAAATAAGAATAAATTTTTTATTGAATTCTTCATACATAATTAGCTAGCATCGAAGGATCATAATTTAAAAGTTCTTTCGCGGCTCTAGAATCTTTTAATTTCTCTAACCCAGCTCTCATTCTAAAAGCCAATTTACTTGATTGTTTAACAAACATTGCACTGTGATGCAGAGCAACAATATACGGCACCGGACACCACTCTTTTTTAATATTCCCTCTGACCAGAGAAGTGATGTAACATTCAATCAAGGAAACATCCGTCTCCAGCGGATAGAGAAATTCATCAAGCGCCAAAATCAATTTCTCCAGCGGCACTTTAATATAACGCAGCGTTCCCGCATGTTCCGACCACAGCATTCTTCTGAAATGAACATTGTGTCTCTGGGCAGTGAAACTCAGCAAGATAATTGCAAAACTGTCGTTGCCGTAAGAATTGGAAAAGAAATTCTCACACAAGGCAGTGAACATGTCCGTGAAAGAACTCAAACCCGGAACATCTTCCGAAAAATCCAGTTCCTTGTTGTGCCTCTTCAGAAAAGCTGCAACCACTTTTTCCACAAGATGAGAAACCGTCTTGTCGTGGAAAACCGTGTCGCACAAAAAGACGAGAATCAATCTACTGAATCTCAAATTGGGCGTCAGATTCTCCACCAATTGCGGAAGGCCCAAGTACAAATTCAAAACAATGATGATCTTCTCAGTGTCGCCTCGGTCCAACTTGTGGTATTTCTTCGAGATGGAATAAGTGTCTATCAAAGGCAGGAAAAGCCAGTCCCTCGGCATCGCTGCTTGATCCCAGTTTCCCTTCAAAGCCACATAACTCTCGTAGATCGTGATCAACTCTTTCGATAAATTCAAACACGTCTTTCTCTCATCTTCGATCAGCTTCAGGTCCTGAAGATTCTTCAACAGTTCGTCCATGCTCATTTTCTCAGGATCCAAAACACAGCGCAGCATTTGCTTCACTTGATTCGGGAAATCCGCGGGCAAAGCTGATATCAGTTTCACCGCGAGGAGCCACAAAGCTTTCTTCATTTTCGCCGAAAGAGCTTCCTCGATCAATCCTCCGATTGTCACAACTCTCGTCAACAAATTCAATTCGACTCTGGTGTACCAGGAATTCTCCAGAGTCCAGTCAGACTTCGAGAGCTCGGAAATGTACTTGACAAACTCGGGCTGATCATAAACCCGCTGGATGTTCTTCTTCTGCGAGAAGATCGCGAAAACTTTCAGGACTTCTGTGAAGAAAGGCAGACAGGAATTGTGCGACAAAACGGGCTGCAGTTGTCCATTTTCCGTAAGCGCGCCGAGATTCGGCAAGGAAGAAGGACTTCTGTCCTTCGCGGACTGGAATCCACTCAACAAGTTCGAGCATGTCTTAAAATTGGCAAAAACCTTCGAATTGGAGATCCAGTTCGTCTGGAAGTAGCCCTCGGAGTACTCTTCCACGGCAATCAAAGCCTGAAGAACCAGTTTCGTTCTTCCCCAAGTCGGCGAAGAGATACTCACGAGCTGAGTGCTCCACTTCCTCAACAACTGAAGAATATCAACTCTCAGAGAATCCTCATGACTCGCGACTAGTATCAAAGCAGCCGCGTGCTCACAGAGCAGATCCGAGGCTTGTCCAAGATTCAAATTATCGAAGAAGATCCTCAGCTGTGATCTCAGAATCAGCTGAGAACCGGACACACTATCACCGGCGAATCCATGCAAGAGCATCAGTTTCCAGAGTCTCAGAGACTCGATATGGAGAAAAGTTCCATGAGTTCCAGCCTCGCTACTGACATAGGACACTATCGACTGAACAATATCACATCTGGAGAGTTTATCAGCCGCCGCTCTTCCAGCGTAAGTGATCAAAACTCGACAAAACCGAAGAGCACTCACCACAGGAACCCCATAGGCGTTATTGATCCTCTCCTGATTCACCAGCTTATCAGTCGTCAACGGGATAAAATGTTTCAGCACAATGTCCAGCAAATGCGGCGCCCAGAGAATGTTCAGGGCACTCTCATGCGAATGTCTCGTCAGTCTGATCAGGATTTCGAGAGCAGCAGAGACGCCATCTGGCGGTGGTTGCATTTCGTTCAGGATGTACCTGATTCGCGGGACAATGTCTGATCTTAAAGCAGTCGCTACAGTGTCCAGTTGAGCGAGCTCGTGGTCCTTCAGATTACTAGTGTCCTTCACGTCCTTCAGATCCGGCTTCAGAATCGGTTCAGCAAAGTCGTTCAATCCAAACAATCGGTCCAGACAAACTTCGTCTTCCTCGTTGTAGAGAAATGCTCTCATGGCTTGCAAGGCGGAAGTGACGATCGAGGGCGAGGAGTCGTCGAGAGAAAATCGCAGAAGTAGGAAAACGTTTTTTTCATTCAGAGCTGAAAGTGGAGCTGGATCGAGAACGGAATCGTACCAACCGCGACGACTCTTCTCGATTATTTTCGCGAGAGTTTGAAGAGCGATTGATCGCTGCTGAGCTGAGGAGGAGCGACTCAGTTGAAGAAGTTCCTGGAGGGTATATCCGGGACGTTCGGGTTCCTGGCCGTGATGATGAAGCCCTTGGTCGATTGTCAGTTTCTCGTCCCTGAAGGGCAGAAGGACGCCGTCGAAGTCGAAACGGGCGTTGTACGGCTCGTCCAGGTTGGATTTTTTTTCTTCTGATGGTATGTCTTCCATCCATTTGGCTTTTTCGGTTTCCACGACGTCCATGTGGATCCACTGTTTTTCTTTAGCTTCGCTGATGATTTCTTTCACCATTTCTGGGAGCTCTTCTTGATTATCGGTTGAAGTTGACGCTTCATTTTCTGGATTCGAGACTTCTGTTTCTTTCACTTTTAAACGATCCTTTTCCCTTTTTCTCTGTTTTACGAACTCTAGCAAACTCGGATCAAGCATCGATTCTAATTTACTTTTTTCCCGGAGAATGTCTTCTTCTGTTTTCAAACCATAATCTTCGAAACGAACTGTTTCTTTTTTCTCTTCGGATTTGCTGGGTTCGGTTTTTGAGAGAGTTTGCGAGAACATACTTTCATTTATTGTGCTGGATTCTTTCGAGGTGAAGACGGAAGGAAACCCGGATTTTGAAGAGTCCTGGTCTTCGGAAAAATGAAGATCGAAGCGATCCGGAAGTTTTCTTTCGACAATGTTTCCGAGGATTATGGAGGAAGGTTTGGCCGGATTTTGATTTTCTCTTTCGGGGAAAAAGTGCTCGGGGGAGATTGGGAATGATTCTGTTTTATTCGAAACTTGAGGATTTGTGTGAGTCTGCCGGCTGCATTTGAGCTTTTTATTTGCGGAAAATTGGGAGGTGAAAGTACGGGGTTTTCGAACTTTATCCTGCTCATTTTTTGCAATATGCACAGAAGGTTTTTCCTTTGATTGGATAAATTCTTCCTGCAGGCGGAGAATTTCGGTTTCATCTTCTTTGGGTTTTGGTCGCTTCAAGGTCACTGGGTCTGACATCCTGAAAAGAGGATATATTTTGAAGGTTTCCCATTTTTAATCCTTCAATTTGGAGGTTTCAATATCCAAATTTTCGTAATTTTGTCGTGTCAAATTTTCAAAATGATCCAATTATTATATTAATTATATTGTCAGTTTAAAAAAATTCAAAATTATTTCCTGTTAATTTAAATTCAAAATGGTATAAAAATTTGGATTCAGAATTTAAATGTGTAACTTTTTTATTTCAAAATGTGCAAAATAGTTTAAAATTTAAAATGTTTAATGAATAAAAAAATAGAAAAATGGTATGCTTTCGAAAAAAATTAAAACTCTTTAAAATTCAAGTCCATAAAAAAAAGACTGTCAAAATAAAAAAGCAAAACTTTAAAATTCGAAAATGTAACAAATTTAAGCCATTTTCAACCTATAAACTTCACATTTTTAAGTTGATAAATTTTTATTATTAAATTGAAAAAAAGCGCATTAAAATAACAATTCAAATACTTGAAAATATACAAATTATTGCCATCGAATGTGGATATTGTAAGGAGTTAATATTTTAACCCAAAAAGACGGATTTTTGAACCAGAATAGTGAAATTTTCACGAAAAAGACGAATTATCAATTGAAAGAAATTACTTTCTTTTTAAATAATTGTGAAATTTTCAACAAAATAATAAAAATTTTAACCAAAAACGGTAATTTTCAATCCAAAAGATTAATTTTCTACCAAAAAACATGAATTTTCTATCAAATAATAGAACTTTCGACTAAAAAAGATAAATACTTAATTTAAAAAAATTTTGTATTAAAAAATACAGAATGGATAAATTTTCAGTTAAAAAATTTGGTTTAGGATTCAACTATTTTATTGAAAATTAGATTTTTTCAAATTGTGAATTTAAATAATTCATTTTTGGTTAAAAATTTCTATTTTTTAGTTAAAAAATTGAACTGTTTGGCTGAAAATTTATCTTTTTTAGTTGAATATTCAACTATTTGTTTGAAAATTTGTCCTTTTTGTAGAAAATGAATATTTTTGTTTAAAAATTCAAATACTTTTTTGACTAATATTGTTTTACGTCTTTTTATTTGATATTAAAATCCTTTTTGTTGTAATATAAAGTATTGAAATTTTTGTCAAAAAATTTAATAAAAATTTAATGAAAAAAATGAAACTGTTTGGATGAAAATTCAACATAAATTCAACAATTTTCTTGAAAATTAAAATACTTTAAAATTCGAAACAATTAGATTTAACTGTTAAAATTAAAAAAAACGACTTCGTTTACAATTTTCGGAACCAAAAAGTAATTGTTAAACATAATTGTGAAAATTTTCAACAAAATAATACATTTTTTAACAAAAAAAAAAATGAATTTTTAATCAAAAAGATTAATTTTATTTTCCAAACAGAAAATATTTCAATAAAACATGTGCATTTTCAACCAAATAATCGAATTTTTAAACTAAAAAAAATTATATTTAACCAAAATCTAAATAGTTAAATTTTCAGTTTGAAAAATTAATTTTCCACAACAAAATTAATAAAATAGTTAAATTTTCATCTCAAGCGATGAGTTTTCAACGAAAAATCTAATAGTTGGTATTAAAAAAAAATTTATTTTGAATAAAAAACAGTTGAATTTAAATTTAAAAAGCAAATTTTAAACCAAATAAAGATAAATTCAGAATTAAAGAAATTTATTTTCAAATAAAATGTTGATTCTTCAACAAACAAAAAATAATTTTTTAAAAAATTAGTTCGAAATTCAACCAAGAAGTTGAATTTTTAGCTTCAACTTTTAATAAAAGTATTGAATTTACAATTATAGAAAAAATATTTAGTAAAACTAGAAAAAGAATGGTAACAGCAAAAAAATTTAATTTTGGACAAAAAACGTGAATTTTCAACCAAAACATTTGAATTTTATACCAAATAGTTTAGTTTTTCAGAAGATAGTTGAATTAAAAAAAATATATTATATAGAAAAAAATATAATTTTTCTATCAAAAAGATGAATTTCCAAGCCAAAAGAACAAATTTTGTATACAGAAGGTCAAATTTTCAATAAAATAGTAGAACTTTCTACAAAAAAAGATTTTAATTTTTAATAAAAAACGGTTGAATCATTATCAAAAATATTAGCGTTTTTTTACCCAAAAAGTTGAAATTTCAACCCAAAGACATGAGTTTTCAATAAAAGTGTTGCATTTACAATCAGGAAATATTTTTCTGTCAAAAAAGACAAAAAAATGGTAGAATTTTCTGCAAAAAGTTGAATTTTCAACCGGGAAATATGAATTCTCAACAAAAACGTTAATTTTTAACGAAATAGTTGCTTTTTCAACAATAAGTAACTTAATTATTGAACACGAGATTATTATTATACCCTGAAAGTATTAAAAACAATCTAATAAAAGAAAAAAACCTTTTCTCAAACATTTCGAACCAGCGAGGTTAGGTTTACGAAAAATGCTTTATTTAATTTTATCCTCGTTCTGAATGCAAACAAATTATGTTAATCTATAAATAATAAATATTGCAACTAATTACAATAATTATTTTCTTTCTTATACACAAAACTTCATAAAAGAAATGACCAATTCACAGAATTTATAGGTTAGCTAACATAAAATTGATTTTTTACACATTTACTAATGAGGACCTACGTTGTAACACTGGATCGAAGTTTCTTTATTGTTGGTTTAATTATTTAAAACTATTTATCCATATGACACATATTTTTAAAGCATTCATTTAACGCGAAAATGAGAATCTTTGACTGCCGTGACAACAAAAGTAGCAAAACGACAATGAATTTCAGCGAGCATGCGCAAAAATGATGAGTAAATTCAGTAAATTACCGAGAATCTCTTTGTAATTTCTATAATGTCCAGGAAATGGACGTAAATGTCCGATAATTAAGTAAATTCCGACATTCCACGAAAGTGCGTTTGTTTTTGACTGGATGGCTGAATGAATTGTTTGGCAATTCAAAGCACTCTCGTCAGCAATTTGTTTTTGCTGAACTCGTGAAATTCTGTTCTTAATTACCATTGTGCTCAACAGAAGTGTTCATGATCGTTGACAATAAGTAAGGAGGATTATTCAAAATGGTAAGATTATTCTTTATTTACGACTCTTTGGAAAAATGTAGTGACATAACCTATATTTGACCGATTATTGATTTTTTTTGCTCCGAAATATTTAATTGGTTATTGTTTTTATTTTCTGCTTCAAATATTTTCTTCTAATATCCATTTTTCGCGGTAAAGTCTTGTATTTTAAACTCTTCTTCAGTCTACCGTTTGCTGTGTTTGTCAACAAAAATTATCAAGCGAGAACAATAAGAAAAATATCTTCAAAGATGATCTGATTATTCGGAATGAAAGTGAAAAGTCTGAGGGAATAAATGATACGGAACGTGCAATGAAACTTTATTCTGGAATAGAATTAATTACTCATCAAAAGGTAAGATTTTTATTGATTAATGTTGATTAATTTTTTCGGTTTTTACAACTTTCAATTAACGATAATATACTTTTTTTGATTGGTTGGTTATCTCGGACTCTGCACTACCCCTTTTAAAAATAGAATTCCTCTTTTTTCCGTGTTTTCCAGAACTTTTTTTTTGCTTAAATGTGAACTAAATTGACAGAAAGAAAAAGAAAATTCGATTTTTTTGTTACAAAATTTAACAGTTTTGTTGAACATTCGTCTTTTTGGATTGAAAATTTTTCCTTTTGGATTAAAAATCAATATTTTTCAGTTCGAAACCTAATTCTTTTTAATTTAAAGGTCTATTATTATATTCTTGTATAAAAATTTAATTATTTTGCTTACAAATTTGATTATTTTGTTAAAAATTATATCCTTTTTAGTCGAAAATTCAACAGTTTTTTAAAATTTTTCTTTTTTTATTAAAAATTCATATTTTTTCATTATTTTGTTGAAAATGTAACTAATTGATCAAAATGTAATATTTTTTGGTACAAAACTCAATTGTTTTGTAAAACATTCGTCTTTTTTTCTAGAAAATTCGTCCTTTTGGATTAAAAATTCATCTTTTTCAGTTCGAATCCTATTTCTTTTTGATTCAAAGGTCTATTATTATATTTTTGGGTCAAAATTCAACTATTTTGCTTGAAAATTTAACTGTTTTGAAAATTCAATTACTTTATAAAAATTCGTCTTTTTGGATAGAAAATTTTTCCTTTTTATTAAAAATCCATCTTTTTCAGTTCGAAACCCAATTCTTTTTAATTTTGCGTAAAAATTCAATTATTTTGATTAAAAATTGGATTATTTTGTTAAAAATTCAACTATTGGATCAAAATTATATCCTTTTTAGTTGGAAATTCAACTGTTTTTTTTAATATTCGTCTTTTTTTATTAAACATTCATCTTTTTTCATTATTTTTTGGAAAATTCCACAAAATGGTTTAAAAATCCTCTTTTTTGGTGTAAAATTCAACTGATTTGTTGGAAATTCGTCTTTTTCAGTTCGAAACCCAAATCTTTTCAATTCCAAAGGCTATAATTATATTTTTGGGTCAGAATTCTACTCCTTTTCTTCAAAAATTTAACTATTTTTTTGAAAGTGTAACGATTTGATAAAAATGTCATCTTTTTTGGTCGAAAATTCAACTGTTTTGTTGAAAAATCATATTGTTACATAGAAAATTCCTCCTTTTGGATTAAAAATTCATCTTTTTCAGTGCGAAAACCGATTCATTTTAATTAAAAGGTTTATTATTATATTTTTGGGTAAAAATTCAATTATTTTTCTTAAAAATTGGATTATTTTGTTAAAAATTCAACTATTTGATCAAAATGACATCTTTTTTAGTCAGAAATTCAACTGTTTTTTTTAACTCGTCTTTTTTTATTGAAAGTTAATCTTTTTTCATTATTATTTTTTTTAAATTCTACTATTTTGTTAGAAAGTCTTCTTTGTTGTTTGAAAATTCAACTATATTGTTGAAAATTCGTCTTTTTTTCTAGAAAATTCGTCCTTTTGGATTAAAAATTCATCGTTTTCAGTTCGAATACTAATTCTTTTTAAAGCAAAGGTTTATTATTATATTTTTGGATCAAAATTAAACTATTTTGCATGAAAATTTAACTATGTTTTTGAAAATTCAATTATTTTATAAAAATTCCTCTTTTTGGATAGAAAACTTTTCCTTTTGGATTCAAAATCCATCTTTTTCAGTTTGAAACCTTCCTTTGGGTTTAAAAAGTGTACTATTATATTTTTGGGTAAAAATTCTATTCTTTTGTTTAAAAAATGGATTATTTTGTTAAAAATTCAACTATTTGATAAAACTGAGATCATTTTTAGTCGAAAATTCAACTGTTTTTTTATATTCGTATTTTTTTATTGAAAATTCATATTTTTTCATTATTTTTTCGAAAATTACAATATTTTGTTCAAATGTCCTATTTTTTGGTCGAAAATTCAACTGTTTTATTGAAAAATCGTATTTTTTTTATAGAAAATCCGTCCTTTTCGATCAAAAATTCATCTTTTTAAATTCAAAACCTAATCCTTTTTAAGTCAAAAGACTATTATTATATTTTTGGTCAGAATTCTACTCCTTTTCTTCAAAAATTTAAATATTTGTTTGAAAATGTAACGATTTGATAAAAATTTCATCTTTTTTGGTCGAAAACTCCACTGTTTTGTTGAAAATTTGTGTTTTTGGATGCAAATATTTTCTTTTTGGAATAAAAATTTATCTTTTTCCATTCTTTTTTTGAAAATTCCACAATTTGGTTAAAAACTTATCTTTTTTGCTCGAAAATTCAACGGTTTTGTTGAAAATTCGTCTTTTTGGATAAAAAAATTTTCATTTTGGATAAAAAATTTATTTTTTTCAGTTCGAAACCTAATTACTTTTAATTAAAAGGTCTATTATTATATTTTTGTATCGAAATTCAATTATTTTGCTTAAAAATTGGATTATTTTGTTAAAAATTAAACTATTTCATCAAAATTATATCCTTTCTAGTCGGAAATTCAACTTTTTTTTTAATATTCGTCTTTTTTAATTAAAAATTCATCCTTTTTCATTATTTTTTGGAAAATTCCACACTTTGGTTAAAAAGTCATCTTTTTTGGTCGAAAATTCAACTATTTTGTTGAAAATTCGTCTTTTTTCTAGAAAATTCGTCCTTTTGGATTAAAAATTCATCGTTTTCAGTTTGAATACTAATTTGTTTAATTCAAAGGTTTATTATTATATTTTTGAGTCAAAATTTAACTATTTTGCTTGAAAATTTAACTATGTTTTTGAAAATTCAATTATTTTATAAAAATTCGTCTTTTTGGATAGAAAATTTTTCCTTTTGGATTCAAAATCTATCTTTTTCAGTTCGAAACCTTCCTTTGGGATTAAAAATTCATCTTTTTCAGTTCGAAACACAATTCTTTTTAATTAAAAGGTCTATTATTATATTTTAGGGTAAAAATTCTAGTATTTTGTTAAAAAATTGGATTATTTTGTTAAAAATTCAACTATTTGAAAAAAATTATATCCTTTTTAGTCGGATATTCAACAGTTTTTTAAACGTTCGACCTTTTTTTTTATTAAAAGTTAATCTTTTTTAATTATTTTTTTTAAAAAGTCCATTATTTTTTTTAATGTCCTATTTTTTGGTCGAAAATTCAACTGTTTTCTTGAAAAATCGTATTTTTTAAATAGAAAATTCGTCCTTTTCGATTAAAAATCCATCTTTTTCAGTTTGAAACCGAATGCTTTTTAATTCAAAAGACTTTAATTATATATTCGGATCAGAATTCTACTCCTTTTCTTCAAAATATTAACTATTTGTTTTTAAAATGTAACGATTTTATAAAAATGTCATATTTTTTGGTCGAAAATTCCACTGTTTTGTTGAAAATTCGTGTTTTTGGATTGAAAAATTTTCCTTTTGGATTTAAAATCCATCTTTTCCAGTTCGAAACCTAAATCTTTTTACTTCAAGAAGTCTATTATTATATTTTTGGGGCCAAAACTCAATTCTTTTGTTAAAAATTTTGATCATTTTGTTAAAAACTCAACTATTTGATCAAAATTATATCCTTTTTAGTCGGAAATTCAACTGTTTTTTTAATATTCGTCTTTTTTAATTGAAAATTCATCCTTTTTCATTATTTTTTGGAAAACTCCACAAAATAGTTTTAAAAATCTTCTTTTTTTGGTGTAAAATTCAACTGATTTGTTGGAAATTCGTCTTTTTCAGTTCGAAATCCAATCCTTTTCAATTCAAAAGATTATAATTATATTTTTGGGTCAGAATTCTACTCCTTGCCTTCAAAAATTTAACTATTTTTTTGAAAATGTAACGATTTGATAAAAATTTCATCTTTTTTGGTCGAAAATTCGTCTTTTTGGATTGAAAATTCATCCTTTTGGATTAAAAATTTATCTTTTTCAGTTCGAAACCTAATTATTTTTAATTAAAAGGTCTATTATTATATTTTTGTGTAAAAATTTAATTTTAAATTCAATTCAATTATTAAAATTCAATTCAATTTTTAAAAATTGTATTATTTTGATAAAAACTCAAATATTTGATCAAAATTATATCCTTTTTAGTGGGAAATTCAACTGTTTTTTTTTAAATTCGTCTATTTTGATTGAAAATTCATCCTTTTTCATGATTTTATTTTAAATTCCACACTTTGGTTAAAAAGTCATCTTTTTTGGTCGAAAATTCAACTATTTTGTTGAAAATTCGTCTTTTTTTATATGAAATTCGTCCTTTTGGATTAAAAATTCTTTTTTTTAGTTCTAAACCTAATTATTTTTAATTCAAACGTGTATTATTAAACTTTTGTTAAAAAATTCAATTATTTTGCTTGAAAATTGAACTATGTTTTTGAGAATTCTATTATTTTATAAAAATTCGTCATTTTGGATTGAAAATTTGTCCTTTTGGATTAAAAATTCATCTTTTTCAGTTCGAAACCCAATTCTTTTTAATTAAAGGTTTATTATTATATTTTTGGGTAAAAATTCTATTCTTTTGTTTAAAAATTGGACTATTTTGTTAAAAATTAAAATATTTGATCAAAATTATATCCTTTTTAGTCGGAAATTCAACTGTTTTTTTTAATATTCGTCTTTTTTTATTGAAAATTCATATTTTTTCATTAATTTTTTGAAAATTCCTATTTTTTTATAGAAGATGTTCCCTTTTGGATTAAAAATTAATCTTTTTCAGTTTAAAACCTAATCCTTTTTAATTCAAAAGACTATAATTATATTTTTGGGTCAGAATTCTACTCCTTTTCTTCAAAAATTTAACTATTTTTTTGAAAGTGTAACGATT
>JAWWLR010000148.1:28785489-28801025 GCA_035041075.1 Acraspis erinacei | reverse complement strand
TCTTTTGATTGAAAATTTAACAATTTTGTTGAAAACTTAACTTGTTTCTTTTAAGTTAGTATTTTTAGATCGAAGATTCTTCCTTTTGGATTGAAAATTCATATTTTTTTCGTACAAAGGTCATCTTTCTTAGTTGAAAAATTAATCTTTTTATTAAAATATTTAACTCGTGTGATTGGATATTCTACCTTCTTCTAAAAAAATGCTTTTTCTTTTGTTAAAGTTTAATCTTTTTTGTTTTAACAATTCGACACCATTTTGTTGAAAATTCAATTGTTTGGTTGAAAATTAATCTTTTCGGGTTGAAAGTAAACTCCTTTTTAAAAAATTCGACTTTTTAGCTTGAAAATTTAACTTTTTTTGGTTGAAAATCTTTTTTAGTTGAAAATTCAAAATGAAATGAAATTAAATTTAATTTTTATGGTAAAAAATTCTTTGTGAAAATGCTCTCTATTTATACTGGTTTTTTTTTCTAGAAGTTAATTCGTATTTGTTTTAAAATTTTGACCATTTAGTTGAAAATTAATTTTTTTTCATAGAAAGGTCATATTTTTTCGGTCAAAATCAAGTATTTTTATTTAATATTTAAAGTTTGTGGTTGAAAATTCTATCGTCAGATAAACAATTTTATTTTTGTCTTGGAAATTCAAGTTTTAAAGTTAAAGTTGAAGTTTAATCTTTTTTGTTTGAAATTTCATCTTTACGGGTTTAAAAGTCAACTGTTTTATAAAAAAATATGACTCTATAGAATATCTTTTTCCGTTGAAATTTCAACTATTTGGTTGAAAAACTACTTATTTTGTTGAAAATAATAGTTTTTTTAGTAAAAAATCATTTGGTTGAATTCAATTTTTTGATTGTAAATTCGACCAGTTTGTTAAAAATCTAATTATTTTGTTGAAAATTCCACTTTTTTGTTATCAAGTCATTTTTTTGGTGAAAATTCGTCTCTTTTATTTGAAATTTCAACTGTTTTGTTGAAAAATATTTGTTGTTTTCGGAAAATTCAATTTTTTGGTTGAAGATTCATCTTTTCGAGCTTAAAGTAAATTTTTAAAATAAAAAGTTCGACTTTTTAGCTTCAAAATTTACCTTTTTTGGTTGAAATTAAATCTTTTTTGTTTAAAAATTCGACCCTTGGATTGAAACTTAAAATACTTGGGTAAAAGTTCACATATTTTGTTAAAAATTCCTTTCTTTTATTTGAAAGTTCAACTATTTATTTGAAAAATATTTTTTTTTCGAAAAAATTAATTATTTGGTTGAAAATTAATTTTCTATTTGTCAATGAAACTTTTCGGGTTGAAAGTAGACTGTTTTATAAAAAATGGGAATTTTTAATTGGAAAAGTTAACTTTTTTGGTTGAAAATTCAACTATATTCTTTTGAAAATTCAAGTAATTCTCTTTTGGTAGAAAATCCTTTTTGGTTGAAAATTCGACTCTATTTTTTGAAAATTCAAGCTTTTTTGGTTAAAATTATATCTTTTTTGTTTAAAAATTCGCCTATTTGGTTGAAACTACAAATGTTTGGTTAAAAATTCACATATTTTGTTGAAAATTCGTCTCTTTTATTTTAAGGTTCAACTGGTTTGTTGAAAAATATTTGTTGTTTGTTGAAAAAAAAATAACTTTTTGCTTGAAAATTAAACTTTTTATGTTTGACAGTAAACTGTTTTTATACAAAAAAATCGACTTTCAACGTTTTTGTTGAAAAATATTTGTTTGTTTATTGAAAATTCATTTTATAGTTAAAAATTAATCTTCTCCGGCTTAAAAGTAATTTATTTTATAAAAAATTCCACTTTTTAGCTTGAAAATTCAATTTTTTTGGTAGAAAATCCTTTTTGGTTGAAAATTCGACTATTTTGTTGTAAGTAAAGTATATTTTGAATTGAAATCTTAAGAATGTAATATTTTATACATTAATTTTATTAAAAATAATTTATGCCCCTGTTTTTATGAAAATTCACCCTACTTAAACTGCTTTTGGATGTAGTTAATTTTTATTTCTTTTAAAAATTCGACTATTTCGTTAAAAATTAAACTATTTTGTTGAAGCTTTATCCCTTTAATTTTAAATTTAAATTGTTTTGTTGAAAAACATATATTTTTTTGTAAATTCAACTTTTTTGGTAGAAAATTAACCTTTTTTGGTTGGAAATTAAACTATTTTGTTTGAAAATGAAATATATTTTGACTAGAAATCTTAAGAATTCAATTCAGGGCCAACAGTAATTTTATTTAAAATCAACCAATGCTTTTTAAAAGCGCGGTGATACGATTGCACACATGCGCACACGCATGCGCGTAAATTATTTTTCGGTAACGTGCCTTTTTAACCGTTAAACGATGGCACTTTAACCCTAACAGTATTCCATTATTTTTTAGAGGAAATGTCTGAGAGTGTATATGAATTTTCAGATCTTCGAAACATGTGGATCGCCCATGTACCTCTGCGATCCATGTTTCAAAAAACTCGAAGGCTTCATAAAATTCCGAGAGCAGGTCCTAGCCTCTTTCGGCATAATCTTCAACGGTCAAAGTTCCTTCAATCCTCTCAAGCAAAAGTCCCTCGATTCCGAGCCGGGGAAATCAAAGCTAGAAGATTCGCGAAAAAATAGCGACCTCGACTCTCTCGAGGAAGAGATTTCCGATTCGCCAAAACTGCCAGATCGCAAGTCAGCTCCCGAGGATTTGATAAACGTCGATGAAAGCTCCATTTCCGTGGATGTTGATATCGTCGAAAACGAGGAAATTGACACGAACGATTCCCTAAGTTGCAGCCGGTTGCAAAATGATCAAGACAACAATAATCTGAATGAATCGGACTCTTCCAGTGATCATATTGATGTCCAGAGATGCGAAGATAGTCCGCCGCCCAGGGTTCAGGAAAGCGATATCGAGTCGGAAATTGATGTCTGCTCAGGTGATGATGATGAGATTTTGGAAATGCAGTCGCAGAGGAAGGAACATATTTTAGATGTGGAGAGCTCCTCGGAATCTGAGATTGAAGTTTGCGATTATGAGCCTACTGGAAAGAGAATTAAGAATTTGAACAATCTTTCTCAAGCTCTGCCATTTTAGTTGTGAGTAGATGAAGAGTTTCTTGTTGTTGATGTGAATACGAGTTTAAATGATGTAAATAGCCTCGATTTTAGGCAAACATTGTCGGAACTAAGAAAGAAATTTTTATCACTTTTAATCTGAGTCGAGGTGAAGTTGGATTTTTTATTGTATTTTCGGCTCAAGGCAGTTGTTGTGATGAAAATGTCAGTCGCTTCTTAGGAAGGGGGAAACAGAATTTTTGTTTTAAAAATAGTTTTAATTTTAATAGATTTTTAACTTTTTTTTCAGAGATCTGATTTTTTTGCCACGACAACTGCCTTAATTGAAGATTCACTTTTTGTTTTTAAACAGGGTGTCTACTCAACTGGAAAACCTGGAATTTTCGGGGATTTTTTTTTAATGTCAAGAATTTTTTCTCGAGATTATGCTTTATTTTTTTTAATTCTTAATGTAAAATTAAATATACATGTTTCGTTTGAGAATTTAACTATTTTTCGAAATGGTTTTAGAAAATAGTTTAAAAGATTTCATAATATTCCAAAAAATTTCCTAAATTTTCAAAAAAAGTATCTAGAAAACTTTAAGAAAATTTTGTTTAATTTTGCAGAATTTTGCCAAATGTTTAGAAATGTTTAGATATGTTTCAAGATGAAAAAAATGTCTAGATTTCTGAGAAATTATAAATGATTTTTTAATTTACAAAATTTATTTTAAGAGAATATTTAAAAAGTTTTCCAAAAGTTTCCGAAATAGTAAAAGAAAAATAATATAAAAGATTTTCATGCATTTTTTTTTATTTTGCAAAAGTTTATACAAAAATTAAAGTTTTTCAAAGATCTTAAAAATTTTGAAGATGATAAAAAATTCCTAAGATTGCTAAGAAATTATTTTTTATTTTCCAATATTTATTTTAAGAAAATATTTAAAAAGATTTCAAACCATTTCAAAATATTTTCTAAATTGTTGAAAAAATACAGAAAATTTTAAGGACATTTTTTTTATTTTTCTGATTTGTTTCAAAATGGTTTTAAAGAATCGAATAATTATAAAAGTTACTTAGAAGTTCTTAATAAATTTAGAAAATATAATATAAAAATTTAGAAAGATTCAAGGTTTTCAAAGATTTTACGAAAAAAAATTTGTTTACAATTTTTTGGAAATTTGAATTTTATTTCAGAAACTTTATTTTAAGAAAAGATGTCGAAATATTCTAAAATATTTGATAAATTTTCAAACAAGAATCTAGAAGATTTTAAGGCATTTTTTTTAATTTTTCAGAATTTCTTAGAAGTTTCTAACAAATTTCAAAAATAAATAAAAAATTAAAAAAGATTTTAAAAAACTTAAAACAAAATTTCAGATTTCGAAATAGCATTTTTAAGTTTTTGAAAAATTTGAAAAAGTTTTACGAAAAGAAAAAATTTGATTACTATGTTTGGGAAAATTTGAAATTATTTTTTTTCTTTTACAACATTTATTTTAAGACAATATTAAAAAAGATTTCAAAACATCTAAAAATATTTTCTAATTTTTCAAACAACAATCTAGAAAATGTTAAGGCAATTTTTATAATTTTTCCAAATTTATTCAAAATGTTTATAAAAATTCAAATAATTTTGAAAGATATTTAGAAGTTCTTGATAAATTTAAAAAATAATTTAAAATTCTAAAAGGTTTAAGAAGAACCTAAATAAATGTAATTTTTAAAAGATTTAGAAATAAATTTAAAAGGTTTTCAAAGACTTAAAAATGTTTCACGATGATAAAAAAAAAGTTCTTAAGATTTCTGGGAAATTATAAATGATTTTTTTTATCCTACAAAATTTATTTTAAGAAAATACTTAAAAAGATTGAAAAGCAGTTCAAAATAAATTCTGAATTCTTTAAAAATGGTTTGAAAACTCGAATCCTAAAAATTCTTAATAAATTTAAAAAAAAATTACAATTTAAAAAGATTTTAGAAAGCTTAAAACAAATGGTAAATTTCAAATCATACAAAAATATTTTCTAGATTTTCAAACAAGAATCTAGAAAATTTTAAGCAATGTTTTAAAATTTTTCAGAATTTCTTCAAACTGTTTTGAA
The DNA here is from genome assembly GCA_035041075.1 of Acraspis erinacei. Classification (NCBI taxonomy): domain Eukaryota; kingdom Metazoa; phylum Arthropoda; class Insecta; order Hymenoptera; family Cynipidae; genus Acraspis; species Acraspis erinacei. Next base: position 28,795,872 of record JAWWLR010000148.1, on the reverse strand, counting down.
AAAATTCAAATAATTTAGAAAGATATTTAGAAGCTTCTAATAAATTTCAAAAATTAAAAAAAAATTAAAAAAGATTTTAAAAAACCTAAAAGAAAATGTAAAATTTCAGATTTCGAAATAAAATTTTTAAGTTTTTCATAAATTTGTAAAAGTTTAACGAAAAGAAAAATTTGATAACTATGTTTAGGAAAATTTGAAAAATTTTTTTCTCTTTTACAAAATTTATTTTAAGAGAATATTAAAAAAATTTTTAAACATCTAAAATTATTTTCTAATTTCTCAAACATCAAATTTTTAAATTTTGCCAATTTTTTTTCAAAATGTTTAGAAAAATTCAAATAATTTTGAAAGATATTTAGAGGTTTCTCATAAATTTCAAAAATCAATAAAAAATTAAAAAATATTTTTAAAAACCTAAAACAAAAGGTAAATTTTCTGATTCCCAAATTCTTTTTTCTTTTAAAAAATGTATTTTAAGAGAATATTTGAAAAGATTTCAAACCATTCTGAAATATTATCTAAATTTTTAAGCCAGAATCTAGAAAAATTTTAAAACAACTTTTTTTAATTATGCAGAATTGTTTAAAATGTAAAAAAATGTAAAATAACTTAACACAAATGTAAATTTTCAGATTTTGAAATAAAATTTTAAAGTTTTTCAAAGATTTGAAAAAGTTTTGCTAAAACATTCTAAAATATTTTCTAAAATTTTAATACAACTTTTTTAATTTTGCAGAATTTTTTAAAAATGTTTAGAAAATTTTAAATCATTTTGAAAGTTATTCAGAAGTTCTCAATAATTTTCAAAAATAATTAAAAATTCTAAATTTTTTTTAAATACGTAAAACAAAATGTAAATTTTCAAAAATTTATTATTAAAATTTTTAACTTTTTCAAAGGTATTAAAATGTTTTTCAGGTAATTTTTATATGCCCGAAAAATCTGGAAATGTCAGGGAATTTTTTCGAGAATATTCTTTAATTTTTTTAATTCGTAATATAAAATTAAATACAAATGTTTCTCCTTTTGTAAAAGTAAAACTTTTTAGTAAACTTTGTAGTTTTGGGTTGAAAATTTAACTATTTTGGTAGAAATTCATTTATTTGGTTAAAAATTAATTTTTTAAATCGAAAATTGATATTTTCTAGTCGAGAAAAGAATGTTTTTTTTGAAAAAATCAACTTTTTTATTTCAAAATTAACTTTTTTGGTAAAAGCTTAAATTTTTTGGTGGAAAATTTCAACTGTTTTTATGAAAAATTCGTGTGTTAGTTTTAAAATTTAATAATATTATTTAAATTGTTTCTATTTCTGGTCTGAAAAACCTTTCTGGGTAAAAAATTAATCTTTTTAGTTGAAAATTCATATTTAATTTTGAAAATTCATTTATTTCATTGAAAATCGAACTATTTTGATCGAAATTCGTATCTTTTTGTGTAAAAATTAATTATTTTTTTAACTGAAAATTTAATTATTCAAGATTTTGGTCGAAAATTTATGTTTTTTGTTAAAAATTTAAATGTTTGGTTGAAAATTCATCAGTTTTCATAGGAAATTAATCTTCTCGATTAGAAATTCGTTTTTTTTTTTAAATTGAAAATTCATCTTCTTTCGTTGAAGATTTCTATATTTTTTTATTTTTATTATATTATAATTCGAAACAAAAAGATGAATACAAGGATGATGAATATTCAAGCAAAAAATAAATATTTAACCCGAAAAAAAATTCTACAAAAACAATAAAGAAAATTCCAGAATTTAAGAAAAACCAATTTTCGACAGAATAGTATAATTTTCAATTAAGGAAATAATTTTTCAACTGGAAAAGATAAATTTTTAGTTAAAAAATTTAATTTTCATTAAAAAAATTAATTTTTAACAAAATAGTATTTTTTTGTTGAAAATTTATGTATTTGGTAAAAAATTTAACTTTTTTGTAGACAATTCTTTTTTTATCTTGGTCGATAATTAAATTTTTAACTGAATTTTACTGCAATATTTAAATGTTCAGTTTAAAATTGAATTTTTATTTAAGAAAATGAATTTTGCAGAAAATAGTCTTCAGTTGAAGATTTATGTATTTTTAAAAAATTTAAGATAAAATAAATGATTAAATAAAGTTTTTTTTTATTTCAAACATTTCTAAATTAAAAATATTAATTGAATCAAAGTTACTTTTTCAAGTGAGAAAAAAATAATTAAATTTTACATATTAATAGTACTATTTTACACATTTAGATATTTAAAAATACTGAAAAAGAAACTGTATTTATAATAATTTCGTGAATGAATAATTGAACTATGAAAAATGACAACCGGAAAAAACCTGGAATTGTTAGGGATATTTTTTTCCAGCTTTTGAGTAGACACTCTGTTTTAGTTTTCAAATTAATTAATATAATCGTATTATTAATTATTTAAATTAGGCCTAATTTATTTTAAGTTTAAGAACATGTTTATTTATTTATCAGGGGTAATTTTAATAATTTTCCTAATTGTCTGCGTCTTTTTATAAAATATGAAAGTAGATGTTGCTTTAAAGAGAGTTTAAAACGCTGGGTGAAATATTAAAAATCGTGTTACTTAAAAGAGTCGATCAAAGTTGAGAAAATCTCTATTAGTTTTTTATTTTTTTATTAATTATATTTCGAGTGAAAATTAGAATTAGTTTACTAAAAACTGGTTTGGAAAAGTTAACCATCACCTGTATGTAATCTGTGATAGAATCTGAATATTAAAATACAAGGGTTTTGTATTTTAGAGTTTTAGAGTTAAATTGGAGCCGTATGGAATAAAATACTAATAGGTTTTTCTTCACAGGGAATGAAAATTTGTTTTAGTTTATTATCATATTTTGCAAGTTTGTAACTAGTCTTTTGACCATTCGATACAAATAAAACAATAAAAATAGTTTTTCATTAATTTGCTGTTTTGATTTTTTACAATAATTTACCATTTATTATTATATGTTATTATTATTATTATTTTAAAAAATAGGTGGTGATTCTTGAATAATTAAGGAAAGTTATGATAATAGAGACAATTTTAGTTGTAAATGTTTTTTTAATATTGGGAAAAAAATTTCCTGTCATATTTTAATTTAAAAAAATGAAATTACATTTTTAATGATTTAGGTTTTATTTAAAACATTAATTTTAAGCTTTGAATATTTCAAAATATTATTATTTTTTACTTAAAAAAAGAAACTGTCAATTTTTTTAGATTTTTAGCAAAAAATGTGGAGGTTTCTTTTTTTTTAATTTTGAATCGTTTCATGATAATAAAATAAAATTTTTCTTCATATTTGTGGCGAAATTAAAAATGGTTTTTTGAAATATTTAAAAAGATTTCAAAACTTAGCAAAATTTTCAAAAAAGAATCTGGAAGATCGTAAAGCAGCTTTTTTAAAAAGTTATTTAAATTTTTTTATTTAATTTAAAAAAAATATTGAAAATGGTAGAACATTTAAAGAAAATAAAAAATTTTATTCAGATTTTTGGGGAAATTTGAAATAATTTTTTATTTTACAACATTTTTTTAAAGAAAATATTTAAGAAGATTTCAAAACATTCCGAAAGATTTCTTAAATTTTCAAAAAAGAATCCAGAAAATTTTAAAGCAATTTTTTTTAATTTTGAAGAATTTTTTCAAAATTTTACGTAAAATTTAAGTCATCTTAAAAAAATATTTAGAAGTTTTTAGTAAATTTAAAAAATAAATTTTCAAATTTATAAAATAAAAATAAAGTGTTTCTGTGAAGATTTTTGGGAAATTTCAAAATGATTTTTTATTTCAAAAAATTTATTTATAGAAAATATTTAAGATCTCAAAACATTCCAAAAGATTTCATAAATTTTCACAAAAGAATCTATAAGATTTGGAACAAAATTTTCAAAAAAAGAATCTAGAAGGTCTTAACGCAATTTTTTTTATTTTGCAACTTTTTTCAGAGTGCTTAAAAAAATTCGAATAATTTAAAAAGATATTTAGAAGTTTTTATTAAATTTCAAAAATAAATTTAAAAATGGGAAAAAATTTAAAAACCTGAAAATAAAACAAATTTTAAAAGATTAAAATTTTCTTTAAGTTTTTCAAAGATTTTAAGAAAATAAATAAGTCAATTAAGATTTTTGGGAAATACGAAATGATTTTTTATTTTACCAAAATTAATTTATATAAAATATTTAAGATCTCAAAACATTCCAAAAGATTTTTAAAGTAATTTAGAAGTTTTAAAAAGATTAGAAAATAATTTCAATCTTGAGAATATTTCAAAAAATTTAAAGCAAACTGTCGATTTTTGAAGATTTTTAGCAAAAAATGTAAAGTTTTTTAAAAAGATTTTGAATGGTTTTAAAATAAAAAAAAATTTCTTAAGATTTCTGGTAAAAATTAAACATTATTTTTTATTATTATTTTTTTAATATTTAAAAAGATTTCAAGACTGAACAAAATTTTCAAAAAAAGAATCTAGAAGATTTTAAGGCATTTTAGTTTTGTTTTGCACATTTTTTTCAGTGCTTAAAAAAATTCGAAGAATTTTAAGAGATATTTAGAAGTTTTGATTAAATTTCAAAAATAAATTAAAATTTTTTAAAAACTGTTAAAAACATGAAAATAAAAGACAGATTTTAAAAGATTTCAAAATAAATTTTTCAAGTTTTTCAAAGATTTTAAAAGGTGTTAAGAAAATAAATAATTTTATTAATATTTTTGGGAAATTGGAAATGATTTGCCATTTTACAAAATTTATTTAAAAAGATTTTTAAAAATTCCGAATGATTTCCTAAGTTTTCAAAAAAGAATCCAGAAGATTTTATGGCAATTTTTTCATTTTTGGAAAATGTTTTCAAAATGTTACGAAAAATTCGCACAATTTTAAAAGATATTTACAATTACAAATTATTTAAAAGAACAAAATTTATATTTTCCAAAATTTAGAAAAATTTGTCTAATAAACATTAAGGTTAACTGATAATTGTTTTGTTTAATAGCAATTAAAAATGTGAGTATGTGTGATTGTAAAACATTAAATTTAGATTTCACTTTAAAATTTTCAAACTTTAATCGCTTAGAATTGCGAATTATTGGGGACGACTGAAAAGTCCTGAAAAAGAAAATTCCGGCAGGGCAAAATTCCCAACATTTTATAATATTACCGAATTTGACAATTCCCGAATAATTAAATTCCCGAATTATAAAATTCTCGAATTGGAAACTTCCGGAACAGTTTATAATATTACCAAATAATAAAATTTACGAATAATGAAATTCCCGAATTATAAAATTTTCGAATTGAAAAATTCCCGAACAGTTTATAATATTACCGACTGAAAAATACTGAAAAATAAAATTCCAGCACTGTAAAATTTTCGACAGTTTATAATATTACCGAATTTGACCATTTCCGATTAATTAAATTCCCGAATTATAAAATTCTCGAATTGGAAAATTTCCGAAAGTTTATAATATTACCAAATAATAAAATTTCCGAATAATGAAATTCCTGAATTATAAAATTTTCGAATTGGAAAATTCCCGAACAGTTTATAATATTACCGAATTGGAAAATTACCGAATAATAAAATTCCCAACAGTTTATAATATTAAAAAGATTTGAAAATTTCCCAACTAATGAAATTCCCGAATTATAAAATTCTCGAATTGGAAAAATTCCAGAACAGTTTATAATATTACCAAATAATAAAATTCCAGAACAGTATTTTATATCACCGAAATGGAAAATTTACTACTTTGAAAATTCCCAAATTAGAAAATTTCCGAATTTGGCAATTCCCGAATAATAAAATATTTTTGTTAGAAAATTATTTTTAATGTTTAAAGTTTCTAAAATTATTTTTTGAATTTGAAATAACTGTAATTAAAAAAAATCATAAAATAAAGATTTCAATTTAAAATTTGGAAACTTTAATCGCTTAGATTTGCGAACTGTTGGGGTCGACTGAAAAATACTGAAAAATAAAATTCGAGCACTGTCAAATTCTTGACATTTTATAATATTACCGAATTGGAAAATTTCCGTATAATAAAATTTTCGAATAATAAATTTCCCAAATTGGAAAATTCCCGAACAGTTTATAATATCACCGAATTGGAAAATTCCTGAATAATAAAATTTTCGAATAATAAATTTCCCAAATTGGAAAATTCCCGAACATTTTATAATATTGCGGAATTGGAAAATTCCCGAAAAGTTTATAATATTGTCGAATTGGAAAATTCCCGAACAGTTTATAATATCTCCGAATTGAAAAATTCCTGAATAATAAAATTCCCAAAAATTTATAATATTACCGAATAATAAAATTCCTGAATTGGGAAATTAATGAATAATAAAATTCCCAACAGTTGATAATTTTACAGAATTTGAAAATTCCCGAATAATGAAATTCCCAAATTAAAAAATTCTCGAACAGTTTATAATATTGCCGAATTGGAAAATCCCCGTATAATAAAAGTTTCGAATAATAAAATTCCCAAATTGGGAAATTCCCAACAGTTTATAATATTACCGAATTTGAAAATTCCCGAATAATAAAATCTTAGAATAATAAAACTCCCGAATAATAAAATCTCAGAATAATAAAATTCCTGAATTGGAAAATTAATGAATAATAAAATTCCCAAATTAGAAAATTCTCAAACAGTTTATAATATTGCTGAATTTGAAAATTCCCGAATAATAAAATCTTAGAATAATAAAATTCCTGAATTGGAAAATTAATGAATAATAAAATTCCCAACAGTTGATAATATTACAGAATTTGAAAATTCTCCAAATAATGAAATTCCCAAATTGGAAAATTCCAGAACAGTTTATAATATTACCAAATAATAAAATTCCCGAACAGTATTTAATATTACCGAATTGAAAAATTTCTTACTTTGAAAATTCGCAAATTAGAAAATTTCCGAATTTGGTAATTACCGAATAATAAAATATTTTTCTAAGAAAATTATTTTTAATGTTTAAAGTTTCTAATATTATTTTTTGAATTTGAAATAACTGAAAAATCCTAAAAAATAACATTCTGGCACTGTAAAATTACCGACAGTTTATAATATTACCGAATTAGAAAATTCCTGAATAATGAAACTCTCAACAGTTTATAATATTACCAAATAATAAAATGTCCGAATAATAAAATTCCCGAACAGTATTTAATATTACCGAATTGGAAAATTCCCTACTTTGAAAATTCTCAAATTAGAAAATTTCCGAATTTGGCAATTCCCGAATAATAAAATATTTTGGTAAGAAATTTATTTTTAATGTTTAAAGTTTCTAAAATTATTTTTTGAATTTGGAATAACTGTAATTAAAAAAAACATTTAATATAGTTTTCCATTTAAAATTTTCAAACTTTAATTGCTTAGAATTGCGAATTATCGGGGACGACTGAAAAATACGAGTACTGAAGAATAAAATTCCGGCACTGTAAAATCAACGACAGTTTATAATATTACCGAATTTGGAAAATCGCGAAAAATAGAATTTTCAAATAATGAAATTCCCGAATAATAATATTCCCGAACAGTTACCGAATTGAAAATTTATGAATAATGAAACTTAACAGTTTATAATATTACCCAATTTTACTATTTCCGAATAATGAAAAACCCGAATTATAAAATTCTCGAATTGGAAAATTGCCGAACAGTATATAATATAACCGAATTGGACAATTTCCAACTTTGAAAATTCCCTGATAATAAAATTCCCGAATAACAATGTTACCGAAAATATTTTAATATTGCTAAATTGGGAAATTATTGAATAATAAAATTCTCACCTATTTATAATATTACCGAATTTGAAAATTCCCGACAGAAAATTGTCGAATTATAAAATATCCAAACTGAAAAATTCCCGGATTTAAACTCTTGAATTTTCTTGTTATAAATATTATTTTTTTATTTATTAAAAATACAATAATCAAATATGGTTGTAAAAGAAAACTATTTTCCATGTTTAATGTTTCTAAATTATTGTTTGAATTTAAAATAACAATAATTGAGAATAATATATTTCTTCATGCAAATCTTTTTTTCAATTATAGTTATTCTAAATTCATAAAATAATTTCAGAAACTTTAAACATTAGTAAATAAATAAAATTTGTTTAAATATTTAAATTCAGGAATTATGTAATTCCGGAATTTTCTAGTTCCGATATTTGGTAAATCGGCAATTTTCTGTGGAGCGACTGAAAAATCCCGAAAAATAAAATTCCCAACACTGTAAATTCCCAAAAAATAAAATTCCCGACAGTGTAAAATTCCCGAACAATAAAATTCTCGAATAATAAAATTGCCGATAAATAAAAATACTGGATTGGAAAATTCCCGAATAATAAAAATCCCGAATTATAAAATTACCGAATGATAAAAATTCATGACAGGTTTATAATATTACCGAATTAGAAAATTCCCGAATAATCAAATTCCCGGCATTTAATAATATTACCGAATTGGAAAATTCCCGAATAATAAAATTTTCAGCAGAAAATTGTCGAATTATAAGAAATCCGAATTGGAAAATTCCCGATTTTAAACAATTACAAGTTTATCATAAATATGTTTGACTGATTACAAAAACATTAATGAATTTTTTCTTTTTTAAAAATAATTTTTATTGTTTCAATTTCGAAAATTATGGCTTGAATTCATAATAACAATAATTTTTAATAAAATATTTCTGGTTGACGCACTTTTTTAATGTGCATAGTATTTAAACAAATACGAAAAGCGTTCGCAAAAATCGAATTTTAAATTGATTTTTTACACCCAAATTTGACCCTCGACTCCCCCCCCCCCCAAATGAGCCACTTTTTTCATCATAACTTAAAACGATTTTCAAAATAATACTTATAAAATTAAAATTCGATTTTTTCGAACGCTTTTTGTATTATATAAAATACTATGCACATTAAACAAAAACTCGTCACTCAGAAATATTTTATTTAAAATAATTGTTATTTTAAATTCAAACAATAATTTTCGAAATTTTAAACATTAAAAATAATTTTAAAAAATAAAGATTTATTATTGTATTTGTAATCAATAAAACATTTTTATAAAAAATTGTAATTGTTTAATTTCGGGAATTTTATTATCCTGGAATTTTCCAATTCGGTCATATTATAAACTGCCATGAATTTTATTATTCGGGAATTTTCCAATTCGGGAATTTTATAATTCAGAAATTTTATTATTCGAGAAATTTATTAGTCGGGAATTTTCCAATTCGGTATTTTAAATTTTCGGCAATTTTATTATTCGGGAATTTTCTAATTCGGTATTTTTAATTTTCGGCAATTTTATTATTCGGGAATTTTCTAATTCGGTATTTTTAATTTTCGGTAATTTTATTATTCGCGAATTTTAATATTCGAGAATTTTCAAATTTGGTATTTTTATTTTGCGACCATTTTATTATTCGTAAATTTTATCATTGGGGCATTTTCCAATTTGGGAATTTTACAGTGTCGGAACTTTTATTTTTCGGGATGTTTCAGTCGTCCCTTTTATGTCAAGATTTTTATTATTCGAGAATTGTCTAATTCGGCAATATTATAAACTGTTCGGGAATTTTGAAATGATTAAAATTCAAAAGTTTCTCAATTTTAAAGTATTCAATTTCTAACACTTTGGACTTGAAGTTATACAATTTTCAATCCTTTGAATTATAAATGACCCAATTTGAAAATTGGAGTCTGAAATTGTTTAATTTTGAGAGCTTCTGTTTTAAAATCATTTAATTTTTAACACTTTCAGTTTCAAATTATCCAATTTTTAACTCTTTTATTTAGGAATAGTTTTTTAAAATTCCTTTTCGTTCTATTTGAAATGTAAAAAATATAATTAAAAAAAATTAATGATTAATTAATTAATTTTTTAAAAATTAAAACGCTTTTAATTCCAAATAATTCCTTATTGCTTAAAAAATCTTAAAACCCTAATGTTTAAAAATTTGATTAATGGATTTTTAAATTGTTTATATTTTTAAAGTTTAAAAATAAAAATCCAGAGGGGCGAATATTGCTATGTGAAAAACAATTAAAAATATGCTGAAATTCTAAAAATTGAAAAAGCCCTTCTGAAGTATTAAATATTTCTAAAGGAGTTTTTATGAAATATTTAGGAGAAGTTAATTGGTGCTGCTTCCATTTTAAATAAATAGTTATATTTTTTCTAATAAAACTTTAATATTATGCACTAAAAAATTGCCCATGGTTTTAATACTGCTATTTTCCATCAGATATCAGCTGGCCCATTAGCTCAGTTGGTTAGAGCGTCGTGCTAATAACGCGAAGGTCGCGGGTTCGATCCCCTCATGGGCCAACTTTTTTTTCAATTTTTTT
>JAWWLR010000148.1:28774401-28784548 GCA_035041075.1 Acraspis erinacei | reverse complement strand
ATATCATCTGGCCCATTAGCTCAGTTGGTTAGAGCGTCGTGCTAATAACGCGAAGGTCGCGGGTTCGATCGCCTCATGGGCCAACTTTTTTTTCAATTTTTTTAGATGTGCTTTTTATATTTGTATATACAAAAGATTAAATTTTTTATTTTATTTTACAGAAGCATTTTATTTATGATTTTTTTTATAATAAAAGATGTCAATGTTTCTCAATGCTTATAAAATAATTCATTTTGAAAATCAGAAATGATATATCAGCTTCAAATTTCATAAATAATAATATATATTAACAATTGGATTATAAATTATTATTAAATTATAGAAAGAGGGCTCCGCTATTATCCATGAAAAAGGAAAACCAGTCTCTAACCTCAATGTTTTTTCTTACATTTTATGTGTAATTCGTTATCGCATTATCTTATCTGAAAGTGTTGAATATTCGAGCGTTATTTACCAATCAAAGAATGTAAATTAAAGCCGGGGAATTATGCTGCTTCATCAGAAACAGCGCCGAAAAACATATTGAGACTGTCTAAATTGTTATAATTATTTGGCTTTTAAGTATAAATTTTTATAATAATTAAGTTATGTATCAGTTACGACTCATCAAGGATTTACTAGGAAAGTAAGTCGAATTATAAGAGGAAAATCTACGTATTGTTAACAGCTACCATTCTTTTATTTTGCTTTTAATTTTTAGAAATAACATAACCTCACACCGATGCCGAGAAATATCGAACGTTAGATATGAATTGAGGAGAATAGACAAGGTATGTGAGAAAATTAACTTTTTCTTAGGAAAAATATTGATTTAAAATGCTATTTTTAATTTATGTAATGATAGACCAATTCCGATATATTTTGTGATTAGGCCCTTTAAGGCCATTGAGGTCATTATGGTTTTCGAATACGAAGTCGTGGTTAACTGACGTCACGATTTACCAGATTTTTCATATTGCGCATGCGTTGCGCCAACAACTGGATTGGTTACCTTTGGCGCGCTTATTTAAAATGATTTAATGTTCAAAAAAATTGTTGGTAACAAATAATACTTCTAAAATTATGAAAACGAATTCTTTGATGAAAAAATGGACTTATAAAGTGAAACGTAAAATAGTTATTTGATTTTTATTTCTTAAAAATGAGTAATATATTTTTAATTTCAGGAAAGGAATACCTTTTTTTTATTACACATATGAATTTAAAATTATTTATAATATTTTTATGCAGGTCAAAATTATTATTGGTTGTAAAAAATTATAAACAAAAACAAGACAAAATTATTCGTTTTAAATAAGCGATGTGATAGGTATTTCAGCTTTGGTGGGGAAAATCCAAGATGTCTGCACGCCAAAGGCCAAACAATAATAATAATTGTATGGGACAAAACTTTATTTTTTTTTGTTAACTTGGAAAAAAGGAATTTTTCACGATAAAGATAATTGATCATTTTTCATACAATAGAATAATTTATTACAAAAAAAAGATTTTAAACGAAAAAACGTAGATGTTCAAGTAACAAAAAAAGACGAATTTTCAAGAAAATTACAAAATTTTAAACTATAGAATTGAATTTTTAATTAAAATCTAAATTTTCAACCTTAGTTAAACTTTCAGATAAAAAATTTAACTTTTCAACAAAGTAGTTGAATTTTCAACGAAAAAAAAATTATTTGTAACTAAAAAAGGGGAGTTTTTAATAAAAAATGTAAAAGTTCAATTTTTAGTTAGGAAGTTAATTTTCAAGCATTACAAAATTAAGTTTAAAACAATAAAAAATTAATTTTCTATCATTAAAAAATCAAATTTTCAACCAAAGAAATGAATTTAAAACCAAAAAGAATAATATTTTACTGAATTTGCAACAAAATATCGGGGTTTTCAACTAAAAATGATAAATTTTTAATCAAAAATGGAATAGTTAAATTTTCCGTAAAAAGATATTTAAAAAACTAACTTTTAATAAAATATTAAAATTTTTAACTAATTAAATGAGTTTTCAACCAAAAAGTTTTGTTTTGATATAAATGGTTTTCTACAATAAAGGCATATTTTAACAAGATAGTCCAATTTTCAACAAAAAATGGTACACTTAGATAAAAAAAAAATTCCAAGAAAAAAAAAACATTTTATCAGCAAAAGAAATGAAGTTTTTTATTTTATGAACTTCAAAGCCTTGAATTTTCAATTGCAATTTTGCACGTTTGAACTATTTTTTGTACTATTAAAACTTATATGAAAATGGACTAACTTGAAAAATTGTATACAAAATATTATACAATATTTAACATTTTAGTTAAAAACTATTTAATCATTAAAAAGTCTTTTCACTTAAAATTTTTGGCAAACATATACTTTTGAATTTATTTGGAAATACTCTATTTTTTTAAGGCCTTGAAATAAGAATTTTAAAGCTTTAAATCTGAAATTGGTTCTTTAAATTTATAATATTTTGAACTTGAATCTTAAAAATTGAATGGGCGCAAAAAAACCGGATGATGAAACAATTTTTTTATAATTTGATTGAATATGGCAATGTTTTTATTTTAATTTGTGCGAAATACTTATAAATAATAAGCAATCAAAATTGAATTAAAATTTGAATGATTAAACAAAAATTACAAAGTATTTTTAAACGTTTTTGGAGCTCTATAGATCTACAAAAAAATCATGAAATTCTGATAAAAATCACCCATTACTATATTTTTATTATTTGAAAATATTATCGACGAAATGGCGTTTTTCTTTTAGTTTTTTAAATAAAAAATTCTTAGAAAACTTTTCAAAGAATGTACTATAATTTCATGAACTTCAATTAAAAAACATTAATTTGAAAATTAAAAAAAAGAAAACATTTTTAGAGATTTAAAAATAAAAGAAGCTTTATAAGAGCTTTGAAAAGTTTCAGGAGAATAAACAAATTTTCCTAAGCTTCCTAGAAAAATTGAAAATGATTTTTTGTTAGAAAAGGTAAGTTTTGAAAGAATATTTAGAACGATTTCAAAATATCAGAAAAATTGCGAAAAAGAAATCTGGGTGATTATAATTTTTGTTCAATTTTTCCGGATTATAAAAAAATTGTACGAAAAATTCTATTTATTTAAAAAAATATTTAGAATCTTTGAACAAATTTCAGAAAAAATTGTAAAATTTTAGAAAGATTTCAAAAAATGTAAAAGAAAATGTGATTTTCGAAGATTCAAAATAAAGTTTTGAAGTTTTTTCAAGGATTTTAAAACAGTTTGGTTAATAAAAAAATTCTTAAAAGATTTTTGGCATAATTTAAAATTATTTTTTAATGTTGAATAATTAATTTTAATTTTAGCATCTTGAAAAAGATTTCAAAAAATTTTCGAAACAGAATCTCGAAAATTTGCAGGCAATTCTTTTAATTCTGAAGAATTTTCAAACAATTTTATGACGGAGTAAAACAATTCAAAAGATATTAAGAAGTTTCGAAATGAACAGAAAAAAGTTAAATCTTAAGATTTAAAACAGTTTAAAAAAATTTTAATTTTTGAAGCTAAAACAAAAAAATTTAGAAACGTTTATTTCTTGAGATTCCTGGGGAAATGTTAATTACATCTTCATTTTTATATTTTTTTATATTTAAAAATATTTAAAAATATTTCAAAAATTATCTAAAATATCTAAAAAATCGTGAAAATTCAGGCAATTAAAAATTTTTTTATTGATATGTCAAATTAAAAAAATAATAATATTAGAATATTAGAAACAAGAAAAGTTTTGATGAGACCTCGGTGGCATAATTTGTTATCGCTCTTATGTATAGTGCCTATCCCGGTTCAAATCTCGGCTAAGGCATATTTTGTTTTCTTTAAAAAAAATATTTATCTGAAGTGATCGTTTTAAAATTTAAATTTGTATCAATTGAAAATTTAAAAACTAATTAAAACTATTAAAAATAACTTACCCATCACTGAAAAATATATAATAATTAACATATGAAAAAAATCGTTAAACTTAATTTTATGATGAAGAGTCGCAATTAATGTTTCCAGATCCTTATAGCAAATCGAGGGGAGATAGCATGTCGCATATCAAGGACAGCGAAAAAACTTGGTGTAAAAACTGTAGGGGTATTTAGTGAAGCAGACAGAGACTCTATGCATGTCAATTCCACCGATGAAGCCTACTGTATAGGACCTGCTCCTTCTAGTCAGAGTTACTTACGACAAGATAAAATAATTTCGATCGCAAGAAAATCGAAATGTCAAGCTATTCATCCTGGGTACGGATTTTTATCAGAAAACGTAGAATTTGCGGAACTCTGCCAAAAATCAAATATTATTTTCATTGGTCCCCCGGCTAGAGCAATCAGAGACATGGGAATAAAAAGCACATCAAAAGCCATCATGTCAGCAGCCGGTGTTCCTATTATTGAAGGTATACTACTAATTTTCAAACCGTTAAATATCTTATAAGAAATTGAGAGCTTTACTGGGTGGGTCTATGACTTTGAAACGCTTTTCGCATGGGGTAATTGCTATAGAGATTGATCTGCGACCTGGGTCGGATAAGTGAAATTTTTAAAATAAGAAATGGAGATTTTTACGGTTGGAACTTTGACGTTGAAAGGCTCTTCGCATGGGGCGATTTGTAGAAAGATTGATCAGCAACCTGGGTCGGAGCAGTAGTAAAACTTTTATAAGAAATGAAGCGCCTTATTGGGTGGCTCTTTGAAGTGGAAACGCTTTTAGCATGGGGTGATTTGTACAGAGATTGATCAGCGAACAGGGTTGGTTCAGTGGAAAATATTTTATAAGAAATTGAGAATTTTACTGGGCGTATCTATGACTTTGAAAAGCTTATCGCCTGGGGTGATTGATAGTGAGATTGATCAGCGACTTGGGTCGGAGAAGTGTTTTAAAATAAACGTATAGTTTAATGCTTATCCCAAAAGAGATTGGTTAAATGGTATAAATTTCCGGTTATTTCTGAATTTCTGTCCCCTTTTCACTTAAAGTGAGGTCATAACTAATGCAATTTAGCATTCGAAATTGTTTAAACCAATTTTTATTGTTTATAACTATACATATATCTTTTCCTATATTAATACTAGATGCGGTTTTTCTATAAAATTTTTTATTTCTTGTCCATTTTTCACTTAGCGTGGTGATAATTAAAGTTGACAAAAATAATTGTTTAAACAACTTATTATTTTTTATAAAATTCTCTTTATATAATTTTTAAACAAATTATTGTTGTTTCTAACTACATTTTTATATATATAAATACTAGATAGTTTCGCTTTTTTTCTAAAATTTAAAACTAATTGTCCACTTTTTACTTATAGTGAGGTAATAATTAATGAATATTAGCAATTATAATTTTTTAAACAATTTATTATTGTTCATAACTATCTTTTCCTATATTAATGCTGGATAGTTGCGTTTTTCTGACATTTTCGTTTACTTTTAAATTAGCAAGGTAATAATTATTGAAAAATAATGAAAATAATTGTTTAAACAGTTTATTATTGTTTACAACTATCTTCTCTTAGATAATTGCTGGAACTTTCGGTTTTTTTCTGAAATTTTTATGATTGCTTTGGCTTCTTAGTTATGAACAAATAATAAATAAACATTAGAGAATATAATTTTTTACACATTCTCCAAATTTTCTGTGTGGAAGATATTAAACAATAATAACTACTTTAAACAATTTTTTTTCTTCACTTTCATTCATTACTATCTTACTGAGTAAAAAGTAGTCGAAAAGTTAAAGTTTCCAGAAAACCTGCAACTATCTAGCATTGCTGTAATAGAATTATGCAGTTTTAAACAATAATAATTTATTTAAACAATTACAATGGTAAAATTTAATTGATCATTACCTCTTTTCAATTGAAAAATGAACAAAAAGTTGAATATTTAATAAAAAAACGCAACTTTCTAGCATTATACAAAGAGAATATTAGTCAAAATAATAAAACATTTTTTAAACAATTATCTTTGTGACTCTAATTAATGATTACCTTACTCTAATCGCAGAGAGGATAAAAAGTCGCAAATTTGAACAAAATCTACAACTTTCTATCCTTATTCTAAGCGAATATTGTTATAAATAAAGATAAAATATTTAAACAATATTTCTGTTTAATTTAATTCATTATTGTTTTGCTCTAAGCGAAATTTTGAAAAAACCGAAATTTTAATTTCATGAAATTAGTAAATTTTTGAAAATAGTTAATTCCCGAAATTTCTAATTACCAACATTTCAAATGCATGAGATCATTTTGCCGAAAAAGAAATAAACCCAAATGTGGGAAAATGCGAAAAAATAAAGATCGAAGGAAAAATGTCCGAAAAATGAAAATTCGCGAAAGAAAGTGAAACTACCGAAAGTGTTTATTCCAGAAATCTAAAATTCCTAAAAATATAAATAAAAAATTATTCTAAAAAAAATGAGATATTTTTTTGCGTGAGTTTGAAAATTCGGAAATTTTCTGCTTTCTGGAATTTAAAATTTCTTTAAATTTTCATTCATCCCTGGAAATTAATTATTTTAGCCGCTAAAAATTTTAAATATAATTTCTTGTCAGTCCTTTTAATTGAGAACTTCACGATTATTTCAGTAACATTCATAATTAGTTTATTACTTTGATGTTTTTGTTGAATAAATTTAATTAAAAAACTCATTATTCGGGCATTTGTCGACGTCCAAAATAGTTTTCTTCAAAGTCAGTCCATTTTTAAATTGAATTTGTTTAACAAGAACATAAAATTAATCAACTTATTATGAATTTTACTGAAATTATGATGAAGTTTCCAATTAAAAGGACTGATATTAAAAAAAATGAGTTTTTCCGTCGACAAATGCCATAAATAATGCATTTGTTTATTAAATTTGTTTAAAAAATCATAAAATTTATGAAATAATTATGAATGTTGCTAAAATTAACATGAAGTTCTCAATTAAAAGGACTGACATCGAAAAAAAACTAATTTTTCGTCAAGAGATGCCCGAATAATGCATTTGTTTAAAAAAATAAAATATATGAAATAGTGATAGGTGTTGCTAAAATTATCATGAATTTCCAAATTAGAAGGATTGGTATTGAAAAAAACGAATTTTTCCGTCGATAAGTGATAGAATAATGCATTTGTTTATTAATTTTGTTTGATAAAATCATAAAATTCATCAACAAATTATGATTTTTTTATCATGAGGTTCCTAATTTTAAAAAATTTACATAAAAAAACAAATTTTTCTGACGACAAATGCCTGAATAATGCATCTGTTTATTAAATTTGTTTATAATATTAACAAGAATAGTCTCAAGAGAAATTTGTTTTTTGTTTTTTGTATCATGATGGAATATCTTTGTCAGTTTTGGCCTAAATAGTGGAAATTTCCACCCAAAAGATGAATTTTCTACATAAGAAAAAACAAATTTTTAACTAGATAGTTTTTTCAAATGAAGAAATTAATTATTAACAAAATAATTCAATTTTCGACCCAAAAATTAATTTCCTAACAAAAAAGACAGATTAAATAAAATCTATAAATTTGCAACTAAAAAGATAAATTTACAAACAAAAATAGTTGAATTTTCACTTAGAAAAGTAAATTTTAAAGGATAAATAATAAGTTTTCAATCAAATCATTTAATTTTTAATCATAGTGATGAATTTTCAATCAAATAATGGAATTTTTAATCCAAAAGATGAATTATTTTAAAAATTTCTGAAAAAAATTAAATAGCCAAATTTTCTAAAAACAGAACATTTTTTAACGAAAAAGATTACATTGCTATCGAAGAATGTTAATTTTTTCACAAAAAATGGAATAGTTAATGTGAATTTTCAACAGAAAAATAAGAATTTTCAGCAAATGCATGAATTTTAAACTAAAAAGATAAATTTACTACCAAAAAGAAAATATTTCAATTTTTAACCAAAAAAGAAACTAGTGTTTAACAGCATAGATAAATCTTCAACCACAGAAATTAATTTTTAATCAAAAAGATGAAGTTTCAAATGATTAGAATACTTTTCTACAAAAAAAATTCAACAAATAATTGAATTTTCACCTAAAACAGATAAATTTTTAACTAAAAATACAATAATTAAATTTTCAATATAAACCTTAATTTTCAATAAACCACACACAAAACATAATTTTGAACAAAGTAATTAAATTTTGAACAAAAAAAAAGGTTTGTCAACTAAAATGAGGAATCATCAACCAAATACATGAATTTTCAACAAGTAGTTCCGCTGTCAATTAAGTATTTGAATTTCTAACAAAAAAGGATGAATTCTCTACGAAAATCGCGAAATTTGATATTTGAACTAGGCATCTTTTAATTTTATACCAACAATAGTTTTCTTTAACCAAAAAAGATAAATTTTAAACAAGATAGTTTGAATCTTTAACCAGAAAAGATTAATTCTTAATGAAATAATTGCTCTGTTTAACAATAATAATTAAAATCATTGGAACTTTAGTTTTTCAAAAATTCCCTAATTCTATCAGGTTTTCCCTGACATTCCATGACTTTCCGGAATTACCTTATCTGTAGTAACTCTCTAATTAAAAATATTATATGTTTATTTCACTCTAGAAAATGTTGTTGTAAAAATATATGCAGCGATTATGATGTCTAATTGTATACATAATAAATGCCATGTAACGAGTGTAACAGCAGATCAAGGCAGTCCTGAGATCAATATTTTTCACACATATTTAAAAATAAAAGTTTAAATAACGCGGAACAAATTTTCGGAAAATATTAATAAATATTAAAGGACCGTTTGTGCAAAGACACAGAGTTAGGGGAAGAAAAATGTTTATTTATGAAAATACGAAATAATGACCGACGCCATCTCTGCCGACGCACTTAGGCTTTATGGCAGAATTTTGACTTCTATCTTTCTCTGTCGGCAATCATGCAATCTGTGTAACCCACAGACCCGTAGAAGTTTGAAGTTGACTATTCGCTGCGCTAGTGCTGCTCTGAAACAGCTGATACGTATGTCAGACAAAAATTATTTATTTGCATTTCAAGTGCAAACATTAGATTCTGCATTATTTGTATATAATGTTCTTCAGCGATTTTGGTTGTTTTGCCCCACTTTGATCAATATAAACCTCATAACTAGCCCTTTTGACAATATTGAAAATTGCTTGCAGGGTTTGACAGCACAGTCCGTATGTCTCCAAATTAGTAGTTACAAAAAAAAACTTTTTTCACAATTCTATATATTTAGGACCAGAGACAACTTCCTTCGTGCCTTCTATTTAGCGTGCCAAATTGTTAAGACGATATTTCACTCCATGTGGACGTAAGTTGGGAATGAAAAGTACCGATATAGCTTCCAATTTTTATTTTCTTCTAAATATCTTTTTCAAAATTTCGATCGGAACAAAGCAGAGACATGCACTTTATTCCCTCTTCTTTCATTTTCAAAACTTTAAGGGCGATACCTCAATTCGTGTAGAAGTAAGTTGGGAAAGAAAAATTGAGGACCAGCTTTGTTCACGTGACCCTCTCGTGACATGGCCTTAAGAACTCTAGTTTTACCGACTTTTTTTCTCATACGAATGCGGCAAACCTTCAGTCCAATATCTCATTTCATGAGGAATTGGTCTGATGAAAAAGTCGGTAAAGTAGGAATCGGATAAGTATTACATGGCCTTACTTATTTTTCTAGGATATCATGGGGAAGATCAGTCAAATGAAACACTTTTGACTGAAGCTAAAAGAATAGGATTTCCTTTGATGATAAAAGCAGTCCGAGGAGGAGGAGGAAAAGGAATGCGAATTGCTGTGAAAGAATCGGATTTTCTTCAAGCTTTGGAATCTGCCAGGACTGAATCTCAGAAGGCATTTGGAGATTCCGCGGTACTTTTAGAAAAGTACGTAGCCGAACCGAGACACGTGGAGGTTCAAATTTTTGCTGATCAGCACGGAAATGCTGTTCATTTATTTGAAAGAGATTGTTCTGTTCAGCGGCGTCATCAAAAAATTATCGAAGAGGCACCAGCGGTAATTATTTCATCCTTGTATTTATTACTATACCTAATTTTTTTTTACTTTGAACCGGGGCACATTGGGGATATAGCAATAATTTCGTTCAAAACCACCTACAGGTCGCAAATCTGAACCAAATCAAACAAA
>JAWWLR010000148.1:28750949-28760956 GCA_035041075.1 Acraspis erinacei | reverse complement strand
AAGCATACGCACTTCACATCAGTGACGTGACCACGTGGTACTGGGTATAGAGTGGGAATTTCTTATGACCGGCAGAGGGTTAAGACGATGGTAGTGTCATCGTTTAAGAAAAATTAATTTTTTTTAGATAAAACACATATACCATAATTAGATAATATTTCCAAATTTAATATGTCTGACCATAAAGAAGTATTAAAAACCCCAAGTTGCGCTGGTTGTAATATCTTCCTCAAGAAAGTCGCAGGTTTTAAAAAGCGTATAAGCACGGACAACTAATTCTAAGAATATACAGAATTTTTTAATCGACATGTCGTTATTGGAGAAACAGTGTACAAAAAATTCTGCACAAAATTCAGATTTTCTAAATTAGAAAAAGCGAAAAAAACTTGTCAAAATACACCTTCAACCCTTTTTAATGGAACAAAATTCCAAGAGTCCTCACCGACGACGTCCACCATTACAAAGTATATGGCAATTCAGAGAATTTAGTGTAGACAAATAATTTGTCACTATCAGTAGTTTCGGGAGAATATTATACAACTATTTCTATTGGAAAGTGTGAAAAGGTCACTTTTATACTTTTTTTAATTGTCATGTAAAGTCTTCGAAGTCCGATATTCGTATGAAAGTACGTTTTTAAATTTGTTCTACTATATTCCACCATTTAGAAAAATTTGAAAAAATGAATGATAAATATTTGATATGTAAGCAATCTGTTTGATTTTTTTTTCGTTAATGTATTTATTTTTGTTTTCGAGAAAATTCGACTTAAAATATTTGAATGTCTCTCAAAATTTGAATTTCCCGCCAAAACTTGTTGGACAAATTTATGAAATGTATTTCTAAGAGATCTTTCATTTGACCCCAGGTGGATTAAAATCCGCCAAAAACAATCCGAGATATACGCAAAAAGCTGGAAAAACAAAAATGTGACCTTGAAAGGTTATCTTCAAGGTTAAAAGGCTGAAACTTTCAGGAAAGAGTTTTCTTTTTGTAAATTACACATAGCACCAAGTCCGGTTGGATAGTGCTCAAGGGCACTTTTTACATTCTTACCCGGCTAAGCCCTTTCTTGCAATATAACTTTAAAGAATGTTAAATTATTGAAAATGATAGAAAACACATTTTCAACAAATAATTTGTTTATAAATTTTTTTTTGTGTTCCTTGTATCAGGGTGGAATATCTTTAAATAATGGAAATCTATGAAACGTCGGTGATTACAACAATTCTTGCCATTTTCTTCTTCACAAATAAAGAAACTAAATTAAAAATCAGGTTCGAAAATTTCCTTTAAAATTTGATCAGCTTTAGAAAAAGTCATCCAAAACTGTCCGCAGGTTCAACAAGAATCGTATTACGAAACAAAAAGTTTACTTTTTCTCCACTGTTGGCTGGTGTGATTGACCTAGCTAACAACCATTTTTTAAGTCAGGGAATTTTATTAGTTAGGGAAAAGTCAGCGATTCAAAATATAAAATAAATTTCTCTTTTAAAATTCAGACAATTCATATAACTTTAAACGGGCTGGTGGAATAAATTTGAAATTTTTCAATTTTAGTTTTGAAATTATTTTACTTTGCTTATACAATATTCTAGGTTGAAAATGTTACAAGTTTAAGATATCGCTTTTTGAATAATAATACGGTGAGGGAAAATGAAAAATTGGTTACTAGGAAATTAGGTAGCATTAAAAATAAAGTTTTTCGGTAAGCCTGGAATAATATTCTTGTTAATGATTTGTTTACCTTGTGTTCATATTTTTTTGCAATACCTTCCTCCAATAAATAATCTTTTTAGTTACAAATTTCCTTATTTCTTTAAAAATTCATCAATTTTGTTAAAAGGAATTCTTTTAAAAATTTAACTAGTTTTATAAAAAATTGACTTATTTTCTAACTCTCATATTTTGATGCAAAAAGGCCAAACTAAAATCTTCTTCGGTTGAGGTTGAAAATTCAGCTATTTTTCTAAAATTGGTATTTTTATTTTAAAAATTTATTTACTTTACTAGAAATTGAGTCATTTATCGATAAAAATGCCACGGCGTGGTTTAAAATTCAAGAATTTGATTTAAATTTTTTTTCTTTGTTAACAATTCAAATTTTGTGATGAAAACTCATATTTGTTTGTATAAATTTTCAAGCAATTTTCTTCAAAAATGTATCCTTTTTTGACTAAAACCTCAATTGTTTCATTGATACATTGTACGTTTGGGTTAAAAATTAAAGTATAATTTTCCCAGAAGATTTATTTCTTCTTTTTGAAAACTTATATTTGCTGTTAAAATTCGAAAATAAACTTTTTTTCTGATGAAAACTAAATTTTATTTTAATTTTTGATTTGAAAATTTATTTCTTTCATTAGAAATTTCATCTTTCGTGGAAAAAAATGCTACTGTTTGCTTGAAAGTTAACCTTCTCTCTGTTCTAGGATTCAACTTTAATTTGAAAATTTTGCTGGAACTTCTTTGTTAAGAAATCATTTTTTTTGTGCAACATTCAAATTTTAGTTGAAAATTAATTCCTTTGGTTAAACATTGAACTATTTTGCTACAAATTAATTTTTTTGCTGAAAACTGAATTTCTTTACGAATAAATTACATCCGAATATTATTTATAAAAAATAAAATAACATTTTGCACAAAAAAATGATTTTTTTTAGCAAAGTAGTTGAAGCAAAATTTTCATATTAAATTTCAATCCTGAAATCAAAAATTAAAACAAAATTTAGTTTCAACGAAACAGTTGAAGTTTTAATAACAAAGGACAACTTTTTGAAAAAAAATTATTTAAATTTTGTACAAAAAGTTGCATTTTTATTCAAGAAAAGCGCGATTTCTACTAAAATAGATGATTTTTTGATAATTTTTTCCATTAGAAAGACAAATTTAAAAAATAGTTGAATTATTATCCAAAAAAGATTTCAGTTTAAATGTTCGGCATAAAAATATGAGTTTTAAATGTAAAAGAAATTTTCTATGAAAATATCTGCATTTGCTATCCAAAAATATGAGTTTTCAAAAAAACATTTGCATTTTTAACAAAAGAAAAAAAATACTTTTAAAACAAATGCTTGAATTTTAAATCACACCGTGGCATTTTTATCAAAAAATTATACCATTTCTAGTAAAATAAATACATTTTTAAATAAAAATACAAATTTTACAAAAATAGCTGCATTTTCAACCGAAAAAGATTTTAGAATGGTCTTTTTGAATCAAAATATGAGATTTAGAAAATAAGACAATTTGTTATGAAAATAGTTAAATTTTTAACCAAAAGGGACGAATTTTCAAAACAGAAATTACATTTTCAACCAGAAAGGATTTATCTCGAACAAAATTGATAAATTTTTAAACAAATAATAAAATTTGTAACTAAAAAGGTTATATTGTGGAGGAAGCTACTGCAAAAAAATAAAGACAAGGTAAACAAATCAGTAGCAAGAATATTATTACAGGCGTACCGAAAACTTTAATTTTTAAATAAATTTAAAATAAATTAAATAACATTTTAAATTTATTCTACTAGCCAGTATAAAGTTAAATTAATTATCTGGATTTTAAAAGAGTTTTGTTCTTTAAATCCCTGGACCTATCCCTAACAAATAAAATTCCCTGACTAAAAGAAATGGTTCTTAGCTAGGTTCTTTTTTACTCACCAGGTTTGTTTGGCGTGTGATGTTTAGAAAAATTATGCACGTGAATAAAGAGTCCCACTTGCGTAAGAAATCCTAACAAAACTTGTCGAAAACGCCGATTACTACCGATACTGAAACTCCAGGTTTTGTCTGCTAATCGAACGCACTCTAAAAGCGAGCAGTGCGCATGCAACTGCGCACTTATTTCCGTTACGATAACTTATATTTCTGTTACCATTTAGGAACTTTAGGAAAATATTTGTAATTTTCAGAAACCACTTTTGACGTTAAATAAAAGTTTAGTTAATTTAATATAAAAGTTACTGAATTTCGTTTTGAGCAACCTAATTTCGTAAATTCTAGTTACTTTAGTTTCTTAAATTTGCCGGAATTTTCCGAACATTTCTACCAGTTCAATTCTGAAAATTAAAACAGAACAAAACACTTAATAATAATGCATTTTTTATATAATAATAATAATAATAATACATTTGCTCTTGTGTCCATGAAATTACAGTGCTTACCCATCACGAAGACTGGTGAGCTGAAGCCGATGGTAGTCTGTCGGAATTTTAAATAGAAAGGTACATCTTGGCTAGTGGAAGAGCTTGCTACCTTGACTTGGAGGGAATCCAATAAGAAAGGGGAACCTACTATTTCTTGGATGATTTTAAATAAAAAATAACACAACTCAAAAATTCTTCGTTCCGAGAGCGTAAACCAATTAAATCTTTTGCATAATTCTTGATAGTCTGTTCCTCCTACTGAATGTCTTGCATCCGTCTTGAGAGTTAGGAATTTTAAAAACCTTTTTTGGATTGACTCCAATTCATTCCCATATTTCTTATAAATAGAGTCATCGTTTTTATATTTGTAAAATTCTTGCACATTCTGATGAAGAAGTCGAGTGTTCTAGCCAAACATGCAGCGATAAGAAGTGCAGGGTCAGTAAAATAAAGGGGAGGGCCATAAATAACTCCCAGATCACAACTTCGCTCAATTCATTCTACTACTATGCGGCCAATTTGGTAAATAAACATTATTATCGACTTGCGTCTGTGAAAGGTCATAGCCTTCAATTTGCTAGGGTTTATCGGAATCTTACTAATCTCGCACCAACTCAATAATTTATCTAAATCTTTCTAAGGAGCTGCGGCATTTTCTATTTTTCGTAAAACCCTGAAAATCTTTATGTCATCAGCAAACATTAATAAATAATATTCTATTTGCTCTACGACGTCGTTTATATAAACAATAAATAAAGATGATCCAAGGGATGATCCTTGTGGCCTTCAATAGGTGAGTGAAGATTACATCTACCTGATCTCCTTGTTTTAGAGCTGTGGTTATGGTTAGAGTCAAACCTGTTGTTTTAGTTATGCAAGCAAGTTTGGGAACGAATCCATGTTGAAGTTCGGATAAGAAAGGTGCTATGTATCTCTGAATGTCATCTTTGACTGAAAGTTCAAAGACCATTGCAAAGTGACGTATCATAGATATTAGCCTGTATTTTTCGCCCTCCGATTCATTTCCTGATTTATGTACCTTTTTAATGGTGATAATCTTGAATTATTAAATGAGGATCCGCTAAAAAAGTTAAAAAGAGACACTTTTAAGATGCTTGACAATTGGAGAAAGAAAGGATTTCTGGGAAGGGGTATAAGATGCACTGATATTAATACTGAAGACACAGTTCTTGCCAGATGTTATGGTTTAAGGAAGATTTACAGAGATAACTATCCTTTGAGAATCTTCATTTCAACTATTAATACTCCAACTAAATTTTTGGAACAAAATTTTAATTGGATCCTCAAAGACTGTGTCAAAACTTCTGGACATAATGTAAAAAAAGCTGGGAATTTAAAAAAATTAATATTCAAAAAACATACTCGATTATGTCAAAAAGAATTTATCAAAGAGATAGTTTTGATTATGAACTCAACTTTTTTTTAATTTGATGGATCTTTTTGTAGACAAAAGTTTGGTACTCCTATTGGTTCAGTCATTTCTCCGATTTTAGCAGAAATTGTTATGGAAAATTTGGAGGGTTTTGCTTTATAGATTTATGTTTTGCTTTTCCTTTTTATTTTCGGTATGTGAATGATACCTTTTTATGCGTTCCTCTTGCAAAGTTGCAGATAGTTGTCAATGCGTTTAATAGTTATCATCCAAAACTTCAATTTACCCAAGAAATGAAAATGAATAATAAAATCAGTTGTTTGGACATGGATGTAATTAAAGGTCAGGGTGGTAAAATTATTACCAATTGGTACAGCAATTAAACATATAGAGATAAAATACAAAATTTTTGTTATGCTCATTCTTTTCAAATCAAAGTTGCAGTAATCAAAAACTTAGTTGACAGAGGTCTGGTTTTCTTACATGTTGCATTTCACGAAGAAAATTTGAATATTGTTAGGAATATCCTTTTTTTACATCATTGCCCACAAAAGTTAATTGAGAAAAATATTAAAATTAGAATTCAACAAATCAACAGCAATCAAAGTAATGTTTGCCTGTTGATAATTAGAGTGAATTGAGAGAGTAGAATTTCTTTAATACTTTTGTCTTCCATTTTTTTGGCAAATTTTGAAAACTATTGACTTTATGTCAAAAATGTTTAAGATTCAATAATAAATTTTTTCGAGTGATGTTCGTTTGGGACGCTGTTATAAGAGTGTTCTTGCCAGATATAAAAAGGAATTTATTGATTTTGACCATGATTTTTAATGGAATAATGTTTTAATTTTAAATAGTGAAAGTAATGAGAGAAAGGGAGAATTTATGGAAATGCTTTACATTAAAAACAGATTATATCTATTAATTTAAAAAATGATTTAGGCACCAGGAAGAAAGCATCGTGGTGTTGTTGCTGTTCCTGTTTGCTTGGGTATTTTTAATTTTTTTAAATTTTATTATATATTGTTTGGTTTTTGTTTTTCTTTCCTTTAATAAGGGTACTATAGGAGTTCTGAAACGTCTGTGTTTATTTTTTTACAAATGTTTTCTTCTTTTAATTTGATAATACTATTAATAAAAAAGATGAACG
Organism: Acraspis erinacei; assembly: GCA_035041075.1. Lineage (NCBI taxonomy): Eukaryota > Metazoa > Arthropoda > Insecta > Hymenoptera > Cynipidae > Acraspis > Acraspis erinacei. The sequence goes on along the minus strand of JAWWLR010000148.1, from coordinate 28,754,266 downwards.
AAAGAAAAAACGAGAAAGAAGTGTATTTGGTTGTTTGCCTTCTTATTTTTCTTTCCTCCTTTTAATTTCTTTTTAGGGAGGAAAATTATTTTCTTTTCTTTTTAGGAGAAAAAAGTGTTTTCCTGTATTTGCTGTTTTCAAATTTCGATAGGAAAATTTTATGGTTGTTGTCCAAATGTGGTCCATGGATTCTTGGTTTTATTTTAAGGAATTCTGCACATTAAGTTGATTATTGCACGTTAAATATGATTCTTTATTTGATTTTAATCTCATTTAAATTTCTTTAATTTTAAAATATTTTTACATGTTTTAAGCTATTTATTATGAAACCGACCATTTAAATGAGACTGAGCTGGTACATATGCCATCAATGCGATTAAGGCCAAACAGGCCAAAAAACACGAGTGAGATCGTACAACAGCCATCAATACGAATGAACCAACATTACCCAGGAGAAGGTGAGAAGTTAAGAAAAAATCTGAGACGGAAGATAACAGTATTTTCAAAATTTTAGATATTTTGAATTATTGTTAAAAATTCTTAAAATTTCCCAAGCATTCCAACTTAAAATTTTTTTAAAATAAGAGAATACTCCTCCCCAACCTTTTCTCCTCATTTCTACTTTCAAGTCTGATATTAATATATTAAATAAAAGTGAGCTTAGAGGACATCTTTGCCCCACTTCTCTCACCAACCAGAAACTATCTCCTACTTGTTCTTCTACCTTTTCCCTTTGTCCTCTCTTATCCCCTTTATCACCATAACTGTTTCTATTTCGCCTCAGTCTAATGAGTCAAACGCTGCCTTTAAGTCCACGAACATTTCTATCATTGTCCCTATTTCCCTTTTAATCCTCTTATTTACTAGATAGTTCAGAACATATATGTAGCCCATCACCCCCATTCCTTTTATAAACCCTTCCTGATTCGGTGATTCTATCTTTTTTTCCTCAACTTCTTTCTTCAATCTCTCCGACAACATATACTTTATACAGTGTTGGCATCAGCGTCACATCCCTATAATCTTTAATTTTCTCTCCTTTTCCTTTCTTCACTATTGGTATCAATACCCCTACTTTCCATAACTTTGGCCACCTCTCTCGTCTTCATACTCTATTAGACATTATCCATGTCCATTCCTCTAGTTATGTCCCTCCATATCTCCTTACTTCATTTGGAATCTCATCTATACTGGATGCCTTTCGATCATTCATTATTCCTAACACCTAGACTATTTCTTCCCTTGTTATATCCTCTTTCTCATCTCTTTCCCTCCCTTTCTAACTCTTCTCTCTACTCCTCCTAGAAAATCCAAAAAATATTTTTTCCATTCTACCATTTCACTATCTTGGTTTACTCATTTTATTCTTCTTCTTTCTCTATTTACTACCTTCCATACCTCTTCTTCTGCCCTAACCCTCTCCTCATCTTCCTCAAACCTTTTATTCTCTTCCTCTTTCTTTTGATCACACAACTCAGAATACTCTTTCTTTTTTCTCCTCTATTCTTCCCCACTACTTTTTTTCTGCACTTTCTTAATTCCTTTCTGACCTCCTTCTTTTTCTCTTTACATTCCTCATCCCATCCACTTCTATTCCGCTCTTTATTAACTTCATTTCTGTTTGTGCACTCTAATCCTCTATGTACTTCCCCTATCATTTTTCCCTCCACTCGTGCATATTTCCCTCTCCCATTTCTATATTTCTTATCCTTTCTACAAATTGTTCTTTCCCTTGCCTTGAACAATCCCCCTTTCCTATATTCTGTACCTTTGCCCCCTTTTTATGCATATTGCTATTACTTTGTTCTCCCTCTAATGTCACTATTAAGAGAAAGTGAACCCAATCAATATAATCTCCTACCTCTTGTTTCTTGAACTTATCACTTACCTCATCATCCAGTATTACATAATCAGTTAATATTCCCGATTCGCCTCCTGAACGTCTATATTCTCCTTCCACATCTCCCTCTCTATTTCCGTTTAAGATAAACCATCCCAACTCCTCCAAGTTCTTTAACAAGTTCTTTCCATCCCCATTCAGTACCATATGTGTTGATCTTCTTCCTTTCTCTTCTCCACATTCCCTTCCTCCTGTATCCCCTGTTCCCGCATTGAAATCCTCACCTATTATAAGCCTAAGCTCTTCTTTATTTTCTTCCATCATTTCTGTTAACTCCTCTGCTTTCTCATGCATATCTCCGTTCACATAAACCCCTCCTATCTTCCACTTCTCTCCTCCCATCTTTCCTTGTTCTAGTATTAATCCTTCCTTTTGTTCTTTCCTCTCTTTCTTAACTTTCCCTGTTATACATTCATTTGCCAGTCCCATCACCATTCCTCCCATTGCTCTGCCCTTTTTATTCTTCCTCTTTGCATTTTGAATTTGCCATCTTTAACCTCTTGGTAACCTTCCTCCTACTCTTTCCCATCCCTTTTTATTTAGCCACGTCTCCATCATTATTACAACATCCCATTGTCTGTCCACAAGTGTAGGGAATATACAAAGACCGAGCAGATTTTTTTTATTTAACCTTGGGAAACGAATAATTTTGGTATATATTCGCAATCTTTTAACAGAATCACTAAAAAAACGAAGAGAACTCTGGATCCGCGAACGATATCCTTCTAAAAAAGCTGTAGAATCAAGCTCACAGAATCTGCCTGCCGCAACAGAAATTAGGCATCCGGAAAAAGAGGACTCGATAACAGAAGTTGAATATCGGAGAAAAAAATCAGGAAAGGAAAAATCTTCAAGGCCCAGAAGAGTTTCGAATAATCATGATCTAGTTATCGAGCAGCCTCAAGGTCCAAAAAAACCTTTCAAGGATGATCACCCAGATTTAATTGTCAATGTTATGAATCCCTATATTAATCCTTATCATGAGTATCAGCGTGACGTTCAAAAAAGAAATCGCAATCCTCAACATCAATGAGATCAGCATGGAAGTTCAGGATTTAGTTAAAAATACTAAAAAACTTGCTAAATCCTTGCTAAATCCTTCTATAATTCAAATATGTGCGTTTTAAAATTTATTTTTTTATGTAATACTTTTTTAAATGAATATTTCAGTCACTGATATTGCTGTTTTAATTATATTTTGTTCTATAAACGGTGATTATTGTAATAAAGTAATAAAATAGTGTATTATGCACCTAGGCGGAGAAGAGGGACTTTTTCGACAAATTTATCGTTTTAATATGACACCATTAAGACATTTCCCTTTCGGAGTGACTGACCATAAATGGCCCAAAATTTGATTGAAAAATTTCTTTAAATGTCCAGAAATTTCTGGAAATTTTCGGGCAATTATGATAAT
>JAWWLR010000148.1:28710140-28724983 GCA_035041075.1 Acraspis erinacei | reverse complement strand
CACAGCCGAAGTGTGTCAAGTAAGGGTTAAACTTACATCAATTTTGTTTTAAGCCAAAAAATATTGCCGACTTTTAATTATTTAAGTAATAAATTGTCCACAAATAAATTTAAAAACTGGGTTAGGTGACCCATACATATTTATATTTTATCTTCTTAAATATATATTTACATTTATTTCATCGATCCAAAATTTGACGAACATAAATTCCCTTCGGGAACTTTTTTTTTATAAACAGTTAAAAAAAAATCAGTCGGCGTCAGCGTAATATTTCAGTAAATAGAGCAACCTTTTCAGTTGCTCCCTCGGGTGCAATGCAGGGTGAATTCAGTAAATGGACTTTTGCCAATTTTAGACGATGATCTAATTATTGACTGCACTTGTTACTAAAACAATCACGTTTCGTAAAAAAATACTTAAAATTAATATAAAACTTTGTCTGAGAAATAGTGATGAAAGAAAATATAATAAATAAAATATTAGATCAATTAAAAAATATATATTACAAACGGTACACTCCATGGGATTTCCATTTGTTTATAAAAATTATTTAAATAAATAATAATTATTGTTGCCTGACAAAGTCTCCTAATAAGTAAGGAATTTTCTGAGTCTCTGGTAGCCGATTTTGTAAGAAAACAACATGCATTTGTTGACCAGTAGTCAAGTTGTGAAATTGTTTATCATTTTTTTTTATAAAATAAACAATTATTTTTAGTTTATAAATTATCATAGGGTAAAGATTTCCGTAAGTAATTTAGAATTAATTTAACAGAAAGGCGAAATCTGCTGGTTCAAAATTAACAAAACTTTGTATTTGTTAAACAAATATTAAGAATTAATTATTATTAAAATTATTTAAAAATGTTATCAGGTGTTAACAAATCGTAAATATTATTTATTTGCCACAAATTTTTAATAAATTTGGTTAAAGCGGTCTTTAGAGCGTGAAATGGGTAAGATATGCATTTGTTTATTGAAATTATTTATAAAATTAACAACTGCTTTAGAGTTAAAAAATGGTCATTAAGCATCGTTTTTAGGTAGTTGTTCGACAAAAATTAAAAACTGATTTAATGTTCACTAATTAAGAGAAAAAAGTCAACTTTGTTGTTAAATATAGATTTTTATTTTTTAAACTAATTTTTTATTTTACAAAACAGTTGAGATTAAATTTTTTGTGTAAACGATTCGATTTTTTCCATCTATTTATACATTAAAAAAATTTTATTTTTATATTAATAACGCTCAGTTACTATTTGCTAAATCGAAAGCAATTTTTATTGTAATAAAAAAATCTAATAAACAAATGCATATTTTAGACTTTGTTATTATTATTAATTTAAATAAATGGTTTTAATACAAAAATCAAATCATCGACTAAGGAGATGAATTTTCAACTAAAACGATGACTCTTAAAAAAATTATTTTCAACAAAACAGTTGTTACAACAGTTTTCACCCAAAAATATAAATTTCCAACGAAGAAGTTAATTTTCAAACAAATAGTCGAATTTTCGACCGAAAAAGATGAATTTTTGACAAAAGAAATGAATTTTCTTACTAAAATTATGAATTTTTAACGAAAATAGTTAATTTTTAACAAATTAGTTGAATTATTAACCAAAAAAGTTTTCAATTTGAATCAAAAACAGTTTTTTTATCTAAAAATAACAAATTTTCTACTAAATTGTTGAATGTTTAAGCCAAAAAGACGAATTTCAAAAAAAAGTTAATTTTGAATCACCAAAAAAAAAATAACAGGTTTGAAGAAAATCATCAAATTATCAACCAAAGAGATGAATCATCGTCCAATAAATATTTTTTAGTCAAGAAAGAAAAGAAATTCCAACCAAATTGTTAAATTTTCAAGCAAAGACGACACATTTTTTACGAAAAAGTAAAACTTTTAACTTGACTATATTTAAAAAAAATTAAAAATAACGAATTTTCCAGAAAATAGTTAAATTATCAAGAAAATTATAAATTTTCCACCAAAAAAGATTTTTAAGTAAAGAAAGAAAACAATTTTTACCAAATTGTGGAATTTTGAAGCTAAATTTTATTTGCTATTTATTTAAATACATTTTATAAACAAATATTTTCCTTAATTTGCAACCGGCGTAATTTTTTAACGGAATTCACTCTAAATAATTTAAAAATCCTTCACTTATGGTACTTTATCAAAGAATTTTTCATATAATTAAAAATTTTATAAACAAATTCTAAACTTGAGTTTTTGACAACCAATGGATTTCGTTGACTTTCATGTGACAATATTTTTTATTTAATTAAATAAATATAAAGAAATACATATTTTTGTCAATTTTCAAATGTTTTTTTTAAATGAAGCAATTTCAAATTACTTGAAAAAATTCTTATTTGATGAATTTATTTATAACGTTAATAATTACTTTAGATTTGTAAAACATGGTAACCAAGCATTGTTTTTAGGTACATTTTCGAAAAAAAATTTTTTTTTTAAATTACTACTCACTGAACATTATTTGTAAGGAGAAATTGTCTGATTTAATGATTTTTTATATAAATATAAGTCGCTGCAAAAAAATGGATTGTTTATTTAAAAAATGTTTCATTTTGTTGTTGAATAAAAAATAATTTAAAAAATAAGTGCTCGCAAATCTGTTTGAATTTAGTTAACTTATAGTACAAAAAAAAGCTCGAATCAAAATGTAAGCTCCAGACTAATCAGTCAAGAAAAACTTTTTTTGCCTCACTGTGCGGCAGACATAACGGACACTACTGCGTACATTTTACGTGGCTGTGTTAGTGAATACTGTGTATATATCCTTGTATACACTTCAAAATTTATTCCATAATTTTGAATCACTTAAAAAAAAAAGATACAATCTTTTCATTTTCATTATCAAAATAAAACATTAAAAAGATAGAATCAGTAGTAACGGCATGTGTTAGTAAGACACGACTTTGTCGTAGTGTACTGCATAATGACACACAAACGATTAGGAATCCGTAAGACTGCGGACATGACATGGTCGAGTTTCAAAGCTTCCTTTATCACTTTCACTTTTTCTTTTTCTTTCTCGAAATTTTTTCTGAATGGTAATTTAGTGAAGCACATGAATTTACCATTTTGCGTCAGATGGGATGTGAGTCACGATTTTTGATCTAAGGAGAAAAAGACCACTTTGGCCAGCCCAGCCGGCTCCGTGCATGCCGAGAGGGAGACTGTAGCGCCTTTCCAGAGACGGCGAGATTTCGTACTAATTCGTCATTTGCGCAGGCTGACGCGCACCCGCACCCACCCCCTTCCACCTTTATCAATCTCTTGGATAGATGTGAATGTATATTATTTCAGATGATATATTGATGTACCAACACCCTCAGAAAGAGGGGGTGGGCAATCTCGATTTTTTTTAATATGTATAGGGTCGCTCAAAAAAAAATTTGCTCACGAAAGATTTCAGGTTCTAAAATTTTCAACTACATGCTGGATAATAGAATAATTTTTAATTATAAATAATTTAATCAAATAAAAAATGGATTCATTTATTTTTTTAGAATTTTAAACAAAAAGAGAAGATATTAGAAAAAAGACAATTAGGAGATTTTTTACTAAATAGAGGAATAAATTCTGTTAATTAAAATGAGTAATTTTAGAAAATTAACAAATCGTTGAATTTTCAAAAAAAATGTTTCTTCAACCAAGAAGATTAATTTTCGATCAAAAAGGTTAATTTTGTAACTTCTGAGATGAAATTTAAAATAGGATGATTAATCCTTAAAGAAATTTTTTTTTTTAACAAAGTAGTTGATGTTTTAAACAAAAAATATTTCAATTTTAAATAAAAAACAGATGGATTCATCTAAAAATAATGAATTTCTAACAAAATAGCTGATTATTTTACCAAATTGTTCAATATTCAAATTAAAAGATGATTTTTGTAAAGAATAAGTTTAATTTTTTAATGAAAAGATAAATTTTCTACTAAAATGATGAATCTTCAAAAAAAATTAATTTTCAACAAAATGTCAAGCAAATTGTTAAACATTTAAGCTAATAGACAAATTTCAAACGAAAAATTTCATTTTCATTAAAAATAGAACGAGTTTTAATAAAAATTGATTAAATTATCAACCAAAAAGATGAATATTTAAACAAGAAATATTTTTCATTCAAGAAGAAAAAAAAATTAAATTGTTGAATTTTCAAGCCAAAACTTATAATTTTCAACCAAAAAGTTACTTTTAAACCATTAAAAGAAAATTTCAACGAAATTGTTGAATTTTCAAGCCGAAAAGACCAATTTTCTACCAAATATTAGAATTTTTGACTTGAAAATATAAATTTTTAACAAATAAGACCATTTTTTAAATAATAATTGAATTTCGTAAAAAAATTATTCAAATTATTGAAACGAACGAAGATTTCAATTTTAAATAAGAAAAACTGTTCCATTCATCTAAGAATGGCGAATTTTCCACAAAAAAGATGATTATTTTACCAAATCGTTGAATTTTCAAATAAATTGGTTATTTTTCAACCAAAAAATTAATTTTTAACAAAAGAGTTGCCTTTTCAATCAAAAATAAATTGTTGAATTTTCAAGCCAAAAAAAAAACAAACAAATTTCCTACAAAGGAGTTGAATCTTTTTTAAACAAACCGTTGAATTTTCTACAAAATAACTGTTCTTTGAACTAAAAAAAAATATTCAGTAAAGAATGAAAAAAAAATCAACCAAATTGTTAAATTTTCAACAAACGAAATTATTTTTCTAACTAACATTATGAATCTTGAAGGGAAAAACTGTATTTTTAACAATGCAATTGAAGTTTTAACCAAAAAAGAACGAGTCTTTAAAATGAAAATTTAAACAAAAAAGCGATTGTTTATAAAATAGTTAAAGTTTCAACAAAAGAAGATTGAATTTGTAAATAAAAACAATTTAATTCGTCAAGGAATAACGAATTGTCCAGTAAAGGTAGATTATTTGGCCAAATCGTTCATTTTTCAACTAAAATTGTTAATCTTCAACAAAAAAATAAATTTCTAAGCACCACAATTTTTTAATCAAGAAAAAAAAACAATGCCAATCACTTTTTCAACCCGAATATATGTATTTTCAACAATAATTTTAATTTTCAATAAACACAACAGCTTTCAAAACAATACTCAAATTAGCAACCGAAGAGATGAATTATTTTCAAATAATAAATCTATAACAACAAAATAAATTTGTAATAAAACAGTCTTTCAACCAAAAAAAATCTCATTTAAGCATGAAAAAAATGTCAACCAAATTGGACGATTTTCAACTCAAAAAGCCAAATTTTCTACAAAATAGGTGAAGTTTAACCCACACACATACTTTTTTTTTATAAAAAATTCAATTTTCAACTATATAGTCGATTTTTCTGAAAAAATTATGAATCTTTAAAAAAAAATAATGCATTCTTAACACAGTAGTTGAAAATTCGAGTAAAAAATAAGAATGCTTAAGAAAAAATATAATAGCTGATAGTTTAACCAAAAAAGTTTTCAGTTTTAAATAAAAAACATATAAATTTATCGAAATATGAGGAATTTTTATTAAATAATTGATTATTCCATGAAAAAGAATGATTCTTCAATAAGAGAATTAAATTATCAATCAAAATAATGAATCTTTAAACAAAAAATATTTTAAGTCAAGAAAAAAATTTAATTAATTGTTGAAGTTTCAAGCCAAAAAGACAAATTTTTTGTACAGTGATTTAAATTTTCAATTTCAGCGATAAAAAGGAACAATTTGCAATAAAATAAATCATAATATTATCAACTAAAGAGATGAATCTTTAGTGAAGTAAGATTTTTCAGTAAAAAAAAAAAAACAATTTCAATCAATTTGTTAAATTATCAGCCTAAATGATGAATTTAAAAAAAAAATGTAAATACTTAACTCGAAAATATAAGTTTTCAATAAAAAGTTCATTTTCTACCAACAAAAAAAAACAAATTTGAACAAAATCATCAAATTATCTACCAAAAAGATGAGTCTTCATCCAAGAAAGAAAAAAATTTCAATTAAATTGTTCAATTTTCAAGCAAAAAATACGAATTTTCTACAAAAAAATTGAAATTTTAGCTTGAAAATATGACTTTTCAACAAAAGATTAAAAAAATTACAGAAAATTTAAAAGTGTATTAATAGAGAAAAAGCCTTAAAATAGCCGTGATTCTTACATATTATTATTAAATTAAATATAAAATCTTGCTAATTTTTAAGCTTTTTCCATTTAATGTACTCAGGAAGTATTTTAATATTTAAAATTTAATCAATTTTAAACTTTTTTTCGATTACAAAAAATTGGTAAAAGCTGTTGGACGGCTAATTAATAAAAAATAATATATTGTTTGTACAAAATGTACAAGATACAGACTAGCAAAATTAATTACCAAAAATTTTCTGAGAATTTTATCGAGTATTTCTCCAAAAGAATTTTTCTAAAATTTTCGTACCATAGGCTGAAAATATGGTAAACTAAAGCTATTGCTAATAATTAAAAAATCTATTTTAATATAAAAATCACGAAATTTCAAAAATAATCAATGAATCGAAATTTTTTTTAAAAGTGATGAAGAATCTATCCAATCAACTTCTCTTGCTTCTTTTTCTTTCGTTGGCAAAATGATTCCTGATTTTTTTTTCAATTTTGCGATATTGTCTAATTTGGAACACCTTAATATTAAATTATCTTGATTTAAAGATTATTAGTATTTTATTATTAAAATCTCTAAATATTAACTGGTGAGTTAAAGGTTATTTATTGCTTCAATAATTAGTTTAAATTAATTAATGCCAAATTTAACCATATTTTCTATTCGAATAAGGTATTCAAATAAGTTAATAATCACTGATTCAATCAGTGACTGATATTTTTCTATTTTAAATAGGCATTTACAACTAATTTAGTTTTAGATAAAAATATTCAATTGTTGAGAAATGTTAAGTGGTTGAATTTTGAATATTTAATTTTAAAGGCTTTAGTTTGAGAATTTTATAAAAATTGCACAATTTTTTCTCAAAAATAATGATTCTTTTTTCAATATTTGTTTACTATCGATTTTTATTCATAAATTGTGAAAAAATTTCTCTCAACCTCCGCTGGGATCTGAACCAGATCTCGTATCTCCGCAGCTTAGTTCCTAAGAGCATCAAACCGGCAATATGTAAGACCTGGGTTCGGATCCCCGCAGATCTTAAGAGAATTTTTTTCACAATTTAGAAATAAAAATCAATATTAAAAAAGTATTGATTTTATAAAAATAGACCAAAAAATTAATGCCAAATTATTTAATCAACTTTATCTGGTCAAAACCATAACGTCAAAAAAACAGCAACAAAATATAAGTTTATTTTATAATGAATTTTGTATGTCATAAATGAAATTGCCTTTTCACAAATGGGAACAACAGAGTCATAGACCTTTGTATTATTTATCTAGTGCACCTGATCGATATATCAACATATATATCAATATATTCTAATCAAACTTTTGCAGAGAGTTTCAGACAAATTGAAAACTAAGGGACCTACTTTAAATTAAACGGTATTTTGTTGGTCTATTTCCCATGTAATTTTCTCCTTGAAAATCGATATGGCGACCCCTGGTGACACCCAAGGTCTTAATTTATCACTGTGGTAGAAAATTAGGGAAAAGCTCTATTGATCTGTCTGCTTTGCTGGATAAGATATTTAATTTGGAACCAATGATTTCACTTTCTAATTCTTTTTTTTTCCTTAAAAAGAAAAAAAAGACATTGTTTTTTGATTAGTTAGTTTAACCATTTTAGTTGCAAATGTAACGATTTGGCCAAATAATCTACTTTAACTGGACAATTCGTTATTCCTTGATGAATTAAATTGTTTTTATTTACAAATTCAATCTTCTTTTGTTGTAACTTTAACTATTTTATAAAAAATCGCTTTTTTGTTTAAATTTTCATGTTGGAGACTCGTTCTTTTTTGGTTAAAACTTCAATTGCATTGTTAAAAATAAAGATTTTCCGTTCAAGATTCATAATGTTAGTTAGAAAAATAATTTCGTTTGTTGAAAATGCATCTTTATGCGTTGAAAATTCTACTATTTCTTTTGAAATTAACTTCATTGTTAAAAATTTATATTTTTTATTTAAAATTCAGCTGTCTGGTAGAAAATTTTATTTTGTCTTGAAAATTTAACAATTTGGTTGATTTTTTTTTCATTCTTTACTGAACATTTTTCTTTAGTTAAAAAAACAGTTATTTTGTAGAAAATGCAACTGTTTGGTTAAAAATGATTCAACTCGTTTGTAGGAAATTTGTTTTTTTTGGGCTTGAAAATTCATCAATTTAATTTAAAAAATTGTTTTTCATAAATGAAAAATAGTATTTGATTGAAAAGGCAACTCTTTTGTTAAAAATTAATTTTTTATTGAAAAATAACCAATTCATTTGAAAACTCAACAATTTGGTAAAATAATCATCCTTTTGTGGAAAATTCGCCATTCTTAGATGAATTGAACAGTTTTTTAAATTTAAAATTGAAATCTTCGTTCGTTTTTATAATTTGAATTTTTTTTATTAAATTTAACTATTTAGATAAAAAATCGTCTTATTTGTTAAAAATTTATATTTTGAAGTTAAAAATTCGACTATTTTGTAGTGAAAATTCAACAATTTCGTTGAAATTTTCTTTTGATTTTGAAAGTAACTTTTTGGTCGAAAATTATAAGTTTTGGGGTGAAAATTCAACTCCTTTGTAGAAAATTCATCTTTTTGACTTATAAATTCAACAATTTAGTTGAAATTTGTTATCTTACTTGACTGAAAAATCTTTCTTGCGTGAAAATTCACTTTTTTGTTAAAGATTAATATTTTTGGGTTGAAAATTGAACCGGTTTGTAGAAAATTCGTTGTTTGGCTTGAAAATTCAACAATTTATTTTTTTTTTTCTTGAATGGAAAATATTTCTTGTTGAAAGATTCATCTGTTTGATTGATAATTTAATTATTTTTTTATTAAAACTCGTTCTATTTTTAGTGAAAATGAAATTATTTGTTTGTAATTTGTCTATTAGCTTGAATGCTTAAATTGTTAAACATTCAAGCGTTGACAGAGAACTCTGTTTTGGTAGGGGAAAAAACAACTGTTTTGTTGAAAATTAATTTTTTGTTGAAGATTCATCTTTAAATTTGAATTAGTAAAATATAACTGATCAAAAAAAATTTCTTTTTTTTCTTTTTAAGGAAAAACAAATCTTTTTCAAATTAAAATAGGAGAATTTTGTGGTGGTTCAATTGCTGGTTTTATTTTTATTAATTGTATAGATTATAATCTAATTTAAATTTATTAAATTTTAAACAGTTACATTCTAGTAAAGGCTCAGGAATTTTTTTTATAAAACGTACCAAAACTAAAAAAATAATAAAAGAATCGAAACTTTCTGCAAACTGAATGAAAAATGTTATCCAACAAAACTATGAAGCTAAATAAGATAGTTTTATTGTGTAAATAATTGCAATAATAATAATAATAATAATAATAATAATATACCAATAATAATATTGCCATTATTGCAAAATATCCTGAAGCACAAAATATTACTTTTAACTTTTAATTTCACTAAACTGTTACTTTGCATTTTTTGGGGCACTTTCCGGGCACAAAAAAGAGGATTAGTGGATTTCAAATTAAAATTCCTTGGATAGAAATTATCCCTCGGAATTTTTTTAAGGAGTGACTTAACTTTAATTTTTAAAAACTTTAATAACTTTCACTCCTTTTTTACATTTTTTCAAAAACAGAGTTTTTTCATTTAAAACCTCATCTTATTTTCAAAAGCCGAAAAGATATGGATTTTCTTTTTCGGAAAAACGAAAAAATTTCGGTGGGTGTAGTCAATCACCCAAAATTGAAAGTTGAATTTTTGGACCACCCTATTTTGGGCTGCAGTGTGCAGGTGTGACTAATTACTAAAAATTGATTTTTGTTTTCAAAAGTACTAAGTCTCGAAAAATAATAAAAGCCTAAAAATTCTGGAGGAACTGTTGTAAGACGAAGGAAGAATTCTATCCAACTAACGTGTCCTAAAATAATAGTACCAATCGGTTGAATAGTGTAGGCTGCAGGTGTGACTATTTATTGAAAAATTGTTTTTTTTTGTTACAAAGTACTAAAATTCGAAAAATAAAAAACGAATTGAAAATTCCTTCAAAAGAGATGAAGAGTTCTATTCAATAGAACTATTAAAAAATGTGCGTACTATTCGGTTGAGTATTGTAGGCTGAAGGTGTGACTAATGATTAAAAAAAGGATTTTCTTTCGAAAAAGTACTAAAACTCGAAAAATAAAAAAAGAAATAAAAAATTCCTTTAAAAAAATGAAGAGTTCTATTCAATAGACCTAACCTAAAATTTGCGTAACAAGCGGTTAAATAGCGTAGGCTGTAGGTGTGTCTAACTACTAAATTTTTTAAAAATAAAAAGTACTGAAACTAGAAAAATAAAAAATAAAAAAAAATCCTTTAAAGAAATGAAGATTTCTATTCAATAGACCTAACCTAAAATTTTCGTACCAATCGCTAAAATGGTGTAGGCCGTAGGTGTGACTAATTATTTAAAAATCTATTTTTCTTCATAAAAAGTACGAAGCCTCGAAAAAATATTCAACTAATAAAAAAATGCCTGTAAAGCAGATGAAAAATTCTGTCTAACAGATCTATCCTAACATTTTTGTACCAATCGGTTAAGGCTATAGGTGTGACCCTAAAAAAACTTCTTTATACCAAAACTCGAAAAATATTCAAATAATTGAAAATTTCTGTAAACCTGACAAATAATTGTATCCAATAAACATATCCCAAAATTTTTGTATCAATCGGTTAAATAGTGTGGGCTATAGGTGTGACTGATTGCTAAAAAATGATTTAAAAAAATACAAAGTACTAAAATTCGAAAAATAATCAACGAATCAAAAATTCCTGAAAAACTGCTAAATTCCATCCAGCACTCTTATTGTAAAATTTGGTCAAGAAATTTCAATATAACTATAGTTACTGACAGTTATCGAAAATTATTGTGTTTATATAAAAGATATTCGAATTTAAAAAATCCGAATAGTCAATATAATATCGATTTATTTTTATATCGTTAAAAATAAATGCTTCTTTATTTACATTTTTACTTTTCGGAAGGATCGTATAATTTCTAACTTTCGCCTATTCTAGGCAACCCGAGTTGCACATTTGTAGAAGACGATTCCTATTGCCTACCTTCAGTGCAAGCAAATATGAGAGATTCACATAATTTATATCAAAATAGTTAAAATTTAAGTGTTTAAATTATAATTTAAAAGTAATAGTCCAATTTTTAGATAAAAATATTAACTTAATAGTCGAATTTAAAAAAAAGAAGAAATTCCATTTTCAACAAAAAATGGAGCAGTTAAATTCTCATTTAAGAGAATTAATTTTTAATACAAAAAATGTTTACAAAGAGGTTTAATTTTATACCGCATATTTAAATTTTCTATTAAATTTTTGAATTTTCAAGCCAAAAGGACTATTTTTCTACAAAACAGTTAAATTTAAAAAAAAATTAATTTTCCACAGCAACAGATAAATTGTTAATCAGACAGTTAGCTGCATTTTTAAACCAACAATGTGAAATTTTTTCAGAAAGGGACAAATTTTGAAAATAAGGGAATTAATTTTCAATAAAAAACTAATTTTTTATAAAAAAAATTAATTTTGTAAGTGATAGTTCGATTTTGTACTAAATGGTTGAATTTTCATTAAACTATATACATTTTCATGCAAATAGTTTGGAAAATGGATGTAATGTTCGCTTAAATTTTATTTAAATAATTTTTAGTTTATATTTTTACCATTTCTAAAAAATTGGTACTAAACAGTTCATTTTTAAACTAAAAAATATTATTTTTTAACCAAAAATGGAGAAGTTAAATTTTCATTCAAGAGAATTAATTTTTAATTGAAAAAAAAACAAACGAATTTTCGACAAAAAAGTTGAATTTTAAAACAAATTGTTGAATTTTTTCAAGCAAAAAAAGACGATAGTCTACAAAACACTCAAAAGTTGAAAATAAACTTAATTTTTAACTATTCAGTTTACATTTAATCAAAATAGTAAAATTGTCGTTGAAAAAATTATTTTCAAACGAAAAGAAACAATTATTAACGAAAACTATGAATTTTTAACAAAAAAATTAAATTTCCAGAAAGTAGTTCAACTTTTAACCCAGGAATTGCATTTTCAACCAAGGGAGATGAATAATACATACATTCTCAACTAATTTTCAATATTTTGAATAATGGGTGTGATGCTAGTCCAAATTTTATTTGAATAATTCTTTATTTATATTTATTTATTTCGAACTTTTAAAAACAAATAGTTGAATTTTCAAACTAAAAAACAAATATTTTGTAAAAAAATGGATTAGATTAATTTTAATTAAAGAAAATTTTTTCTTCAATAAAAAACGAATTATTTTTACATAAAAAAACGAATTTTCTGCAAATTAATTTGATCTTGTACCAAATAGGTGAATTTTATAGCAAATTGTTCATTTTTCAACTAAATTTTCCTAGGAATTTTAAGAAAACTTTTTAATTCTCTTGAAAGATTTCGAAATTCTTTTAAAGCTTCTAAAGTTTATTTTTGAAACCTTCAAAAATTTTTATACGAATATTAAAAAAAAAATTTATTTAAACTTTTCATACCTTCTAATCTTTAAAAACATTTTAAATTGCCTTAAAATCTTTTAGATTCTTCTTTGAAAATTTTTTTAATCTCTTGAAATGTTTTTAAATCTTCTTAAATAATCTCTTAACATATATTTTTTTGAAATAAAAAATTGTTTTAAATTTTTCTAGGAACATAAATTTTTTTTGGTGTAATTTTCGTCAAATCTTACAAGATTCTTAGAAATTATTTACAGGTTTTAATTATTTTTTAATCGCTTTGAAACTTCTAAAAATCTCTTACACTTACTGCAATTTTTTCTAAAAAGACGCAATATGGAAAAATTGCAAAATTTTGCTTTAAAATCTTTTACACGCTTTTCAAAAATTTGTGGAAATAAGTAGAAAAAATCGTTATTAATCTTTTTCAATTTTCTCTTAGAATGCATTACAATCATTAAAAAATTTCCCTTGAATGTTAGGAACATTTTTTTTTTCATTTTCTTGATACCCTGCAAAATTCAGTTAGCCTACAAATTTTTTAAATCCTGAAAGATTAAACAAATTGTCTGAAGTCTTTCAAATACTTTTTAAATAATCATTTACAAATTAAATTTTCTCTTCTATCAATAATATTTAGAAACATTTAGAAATAAAATTGATCATAAAGTAAAATTATTTATTTAGAAATTTTTATGGACAAAGTTGATGAAGTAGAAAATCCATAACGAAACACGAACCCCTGCCACCTTCTTTAATATTAAAAGTGAGTGTGAGATCTGACCAAAATAAATTTAAACAATTGTGTTTTTTATTAATATTCCGATATATAAAAATATTTATATATATATTGTATATACTATACGCTATTTTTCGTAACATTATTTATTATATATATTTCATCTCGAAAGTAAGTGTGAGATCTGACTAAAATGCATACAAAAATTGCTGTTATTATTAATTTTCCAAAATATAAATACAAAACTTAGGTGATCCAGTTTTATAGGAAAAATATATTTTTTAAAATTATAAAACAGGAACAACCTAAATTTTGTATTTAGATATCAAAAAATTATTAAATATACAATTTTCTACATAATTAGATTAGAAAAGAATTTTCCATTCGACACTTATTTTTCATTTCGGTCTATAAACTATTTTACGTGAGATTATTTATTCTATATTTGATCTGGAAAGTGAGTGTGAGACGTAACCAAAATACATACAAAAAATTGTTTTTATTATTAAATTTCCTATATCTAAATACAAAATTCAGGGGAAAAAACAAGGCTATAAAAATAGTATTTTTAAAAATATTTGCCATATAAAACTGGAACCATGTAGATTTCGTAGTTTGATATCAGAAAACTAATAATAGAAACAATTTTTTATAAAATGAGGTTAGAAAACTGGAAATCTTGCTTAAAAATAAACTTAATTTTCTATTCCACACTGATTTTTTATTACGGACTATACATAATTTTCGTGACATTATTTATACTATATTTAATCTCGAAAGTGAGTGTGAAATAAAGTTAATTTTTCATTCCACACTTATTTTTTATTTCGGACTATACACTATATTTTTGCGTGACATTATTAATATTATATTTGATCTCGAAAGTGAGTGTGAGACCTGACCAAAATCCATCTAAACTGTAAAACTGGAACCACCACACTTTTGTAGTTCGATTTCAGAAAATTAATAATAGATACCATTTTTTGCAAAATGAGGTTAGAAAACTAGAAATTTTCCTTAAAATAAAGTTAATTTTCTGTTCCATACTTACTTTTTCATTTTGGACAATGCACTATTTTTGAGGACATTATTTATAGTATAGTTTTGGAGTGAGTGTGAAATAAAATTTCTTTTTATTCCACACTTATTTTTTATTTCGCACTATAAACTATTTTGCGTGAGACTTTTATACTATATTTGACCTCGAAAGTGAGTGTGATACCTGACCAAAATATATATAAAAAATGGTTTCTTTTATGAATTTTCTAATATCTATTTACAAAATTTAATTGGTTCCAGTTTTATAGACTAAAAAAATTTATTTTTTCTATTAAACTGGAACAACACAAATGTTTTATTTAGATATTAGAAAATTAATAATAGCATTTTTTTACACAA
>JAWWLR010000148.1:28698795-28710040 GCA_035041075.1 Acraspis erinacei | reverse complement strand
TTTTTTCAACTGTAAAACTAGAACTACCTAACTTTTGCAGTTCGATCTTAGAAAATTAATAATAGAAACAATATTTTGCAAAATGAGGCTAGAAAAATAGAAAGTTTTTCTAAAAAATAAATGTAATTTTCCATTCTACACTTATTTTTTATTTCGGACTACACACTATTTTTCATGAAATTGTTTATATTATATTTGACCTCGAAAGTGATTGTAATACCTGACCAAAATATATATAAAAAAATTGTTTCTGTTATCAATTTTCTAATATCTATTTACAAAATTTAATTGGTTCCAGTTTTATAGTCTAAAAAAATTTATTTTTTCAATTAAACTGGAACCACACAAATGTTTTATTTAGATATTAGAAAATTAATAATAGAATTTTTTTACACAATAAGGTTAGAAAACTATACTTTGTTTCTAAAAAATCAAGTCAATTTGCCATTCCACACTCAGTTCTTATTTCTTTCCGCATAAGCCATTTTTCGTGACATTATTTATACTATATTTGATCTCGAAAGCGAGTGTGAAAATTGACCAAAATACATCTAAACATTTTTTTCTATTATTAATTTACGGATATCTAAATAGAAAATTCTAGAGGTTCCATTTTTTTGTGTAAAATATATTTTTTTAAACGGTAAAACTGGAACCATCGAACTTTTGTAGTTTGATTGTAGAAAATTAATAATAGAAACAATTTTTTGAAAAATCAGGTTAGAAATCTTGCTTAAAAATTAGGTTAATTTTCTATTCCACACTTATTTTTAATTTTGGACTATGCACTATTTTTCAGGACATTTTTAATAGTATATTTGTTTTGGAAAGTGCGTGTGAAATAAAATTTATTTTTTATTTCACACTTATTTTTTATTTCGCACTATACACTATTTTTCGTGACATTATATACACTATATTTGATCTCGAAAGTGAGTGTGATACCTGACCAAAATACATCGAAAAAATTGTTTCTATTATTAATTTAGGGATATCTAAATATAAAATTCTAGAGGTTCCAGTTTTTTGTGTAAAATATTTTTTTTCAACTGTAAAACTAGAACTACCTAACTTTTGCAGTTCGATCTTAGAAAATTAATAATAGAAACAATATTTTACAAAATGAGGTTGGATGACTGGAAATCTTGCTTAAAAAATTAAGTTAATTTTCTATTCCACACTTATTTTTTATTTCACACTATGCACTATTTTTCAGGACATTATTTCTACTATATTTGTTCTGGAAAGTGAGTGTGAAATAAAGTTTATTTTCCATTCCACACTTATTTTTTATTTCGGACTATTCACTATTTTTCATGCGATTGTTTATACTATATTTGACCTCGAAAGTGAGTGTGATACGTGACAAAAATACATACAAAAATTGTTTCCGTTATTAATTTTCTGATATCTATATACAAAATTGAATTGACTCCAGTTTTATAGTTTAAAGAAATATATTTTACCTATAAAACTGGAACCACACAAATGTTGTATTTAGATATTAGAACGTTAATAATAGAAATAATTTTGTGCAAAATAAGGCTAGAAAAATGTAAATTTTTTCTAACAAATAAAGGTAATTTTCCATTCCACACTCATTTTTTATTTCGGTCTATACGCCATTTTTCGTGACATTATTTATATTTTATTAGATCTCGCCAGTGAGTGTGATACCTGACCAAAATATATTTAAAAAATGGTTTCTGTTATTAATTTTTTAGTATCTATATACAAAATTTAATTGGTTCCTGTTTTATATATTTTCTAAATTTATTTTTTCTATAAAACTGGAACCACAAAAATGTTTTATTTAAATATTAGAAAATTAATAATAGCATTTTTTAACACAATAAGTTTAGAAAACTATACATTTTTTCTAAAAAATCAAGTTAATTTTCCATTCCACACTATTTTTTTATTTCAGTTTATACGCCATTTTTCGTGACATTATTTATACTCTATTTGATCTCGAAAGTGAGTGCGAAACATGACCAAAGTACATGTAAAAAATGGTTTCTATTATTAATTTACTGATATCTAAATACAAAATTCTTGAGGTTCCAGTTTTTTGTGAAAAATATATTTGTTTAAATTGTAAAACTGGAACCACCTAAATTTGGTAGTTTGATTTTAGAAAATCAATAATAGAAACAATTTTTTACAAAATGAGGTCTGAAGACTGGAAATCTTGCTTAAAAATAAAGTAAATGTTCTATTCCACACTTAATTTTCATTTTGAACTATGCACTATTTTTCAGGACATTATTTATATTGTATTTGATCTGGAAAGTGAGTGTGATACCTGACAAAAATACATTTAAAAAATTGTATCCGTTATTAATTTTCTGATATCTATATACAAAATTTAATTGGATCCAATTTTATAGTCTAAACAAATTAATTTTTTTCTATAAAACTGGAACCACACAAATGTTTTATTTAGATATTAGAAAATTAATAATAGCATTTTTTTACACAATAAGTTTAGAAAACTATACATTTTTTCTAAACAATCAAGTTAATTTTCCATTCCACACCCATTTTTTATTTCGGTCTATACGCCATCTCGAAAGTGAGTGCGAAACCTGACCAAAATACATCTAAAAAATGGTTTCTATTATTAATTTACGGATATCTAAATATAAAATTCTATAGGTTCCAGTTTTTTTGTTTAAAATATTTTTTTAACTGTAAAACTGGAACCACCTAACGTTTGTAGTTCCATCTTAGAAAATTAATAATAGAAACAATTTTTTGCAAAATGAAATTAGAAAACGGGAAATCTTGCTTAAAAAATAAAGTTAATTTTCTATTTCACGCTTATGTTTTATTTTAGACCATGCACTATTTTTCAGGACATTATTTCTACTATATTTTAACTGGAAAGTGAGTTTGAAATAAGGTTTATTTTCCATTCCACACTTATTTTTCATTTCCGACTACGCACAAAATACAAAATTTATTTGATTCCCGTTTTATAGTTGAAAGAAATATATTTTTCCTATAAAACTGGAACCACACAAATGTTGTATTTAGATATTAGAACGTTAATAATAGAAACAATTTGTTACAAAATAAGGCTAGAAAAATGAAAATCTTGCTGAAAAATAAAGTTAATTTTCTGTTCCAAACTTATTTTTCATTTTGGACTATGCACTATTTGTCAGGACATTATTTATACTATATTTGATCTGGAAAGTGAGTGTGAAATAAAGTTTATTTTTCATTCCACACTTATTTTTTATTTCGGTCTAAACGCCATTTTTCGTGATATTATTTATACTTTATTTGATCTCGAAAGTGAGTGTGAAACTTGACAAAAATACATCTAAAATATTTTTTCTATTATTAATTTACTGATATCTAAATACAAAATTGTAGAGGTTCCAGTTTTTTGTTAACAATATATTTTTTTAAATTGTAAAACTGGAACCACCTAACTTTTGTAGATCGATTTTAGAAAATTAATAATAGAAACAATTTTTTACAAAATGAAGTTGGACAACTGGATATCTTGCTTAAAAAATAAAGTTAATTTTCTATTCCACACTTATTTTTTATTTCAGACTATGCACTATTTTTCAGGACATTATTTATAGTATATTTGTTTCGGAAAGTGAGTGTGAAATAAAGGTGATTTTTTATTCCACACTTATTTTTTATTTCGCAATATATACTATTTTGCGTGACATTTTTTATGTTATATTTGATGATTAATGTAATTAATCATCAAATATAATTAATGTAATCATTCAATATAATGAATGTAATTAATAAAATGATGATTAATTTGATGATTAATTTTCTAGTATCTATATACAAAATTTAATTGATTCCAGTTTTATATTTTCAAAAATTAATTTTTTTTTCTATAAAACTGGAACCTCACATATGTTTTATTTAGATATTAGAAAATTAATAATAGAATTTTTTATACAATAGAGTTAGAAAACTATACATTTTTTCTAAAAAATCAAGTTAATTTTCGGTTTCACACTTATTTTTCATTTTGGACTATGCACTATTTTTCAAGGCATTATTTATAGTATATTTGTTTTGGAAAGTGAGTGTGAAATAAAGTTTATTTTCCATTCCACACTTATTTTTTATTTCGGACTATACACTATTTTTCATGACATTGTTTATACTGTATTTTACCTCGAAAGTGAGTGTGATACCTGATAAAAATACATACAAAAATTGTTTTCGTTATTAATTTTCTAATATCTATATACAAAATTTAATTGATTCCAGTTTTATGGTTTAAAACAAAGTTTAAACTATAAAACTGGAACCGCACACATTTTTTTTAGGTATTAGAAAATGAACAATAGAAACCATTTTTTACAAAATAGGGCTAGAAAAATGGAAATTTTTTCTAAAAAATAAATATAATCAAAATCAAAAATGTCAAAAAATTATTAAAGATTCAATTTTCTACATAAGTAGATTAGAAAAGAAAGTTAATTTTCCATTCCACCCTTATTTTGGATTTCAGACTATGTACTATTTTTCAGGACATTATTTCTACTATATTTGATCTGGAAAGTGAGTGTGAAATAATGTTTATTTTCCATTCCACACTTATTTCTTATTTTCGACTATACACGATTTTTCGGGGCATTATTTATACTATATTTGATTTAAAAGTGAGTGTGAAACATGTCCAAAATAAATTTGAAAAATTGTTCCTATTATTAATTTTCGGATATCTAAATAAAAAATCCAGGCGGTTCCAGTACCATAGGAAAAATATTTAAAAAATAATAAATTGTATAGTTTCTCGTGAGGATCTTTGAAATAAATCTGTCGTGTTTTTGTCGATGATGTAATAGCAAGTGTATGAATAACTTTAGACATGAATCTTCTATACATCGTAGCGGTGGCCACGAACTTTTATTGTTAAATCTACGTGCCAATTTACTTCTCTAACGACCTTGACATGCTTGCAATGGCTGCGCGATCAAGTCTGATGGATGACTTGGTACCAGTACCAGTACTGGTACAATTGGTAATTGACCGATCAAATTTTGATTTCTGGAAGTCATTCAATAAAAGCATGCTAATTATGCATGAACTCACTGATTACGTGAAAAAATATAAAATGCTGATTATCTGAATTCAGTTCTCATCAGTCATACGGATAAATGAACAGTTTCAAATACTGAAAAAATAATTATGCTAATAAATAGAATTTCCAGGAGCACCATTGGCAGATTTCCGAATCTTTCCCTTTTTTAAATTTCTCTTTTTTCCCCTGTTTTCGAAAAATTGCCCTTTTCCCCTTTTTCCTCATTTTTTCTTTTGATTGCATAATAAATTAATATTGACCACAATTAGAAAATTTTAATTTTAATTTAAAATGTTTTAAAATTTGTTTAATGTTAAAAATTTTTTTTAAATTTAATTTAAAATTCAAAATTTTTGCTATTAAATATTTGGATTAAATTTATTCTTAAATTTTTCATTTTTGAAATAAAAATTATTATTATAAATCGGTTTAAAATTTAAATATGTTGTTAAAAATTCAAGAATTCAGTTGATGTGTTATTTTTTTTCGTCTATTTGAATAGAACATTCGTCGTTTTGGATTAAAAATTAATTTTTTATTGTAGCAAATTATTCTGTTTTGCGTAAAACTGTCTATAATTATTAGGATGGTAATTGAATTATTTTGTTAGAGAATTGAACTATTTGGTTTATAAATAATCTTTTATGGTCGGAAGTTAACTGTACTTTTGAGTTCAAAATTCATCCTTTATGGTCAAAAGTCATATTTTTTGGTTAACTGTATTTATAAATATTTAATTATTTTCTTAAAAATCAATAATTCTGTTTAAATGTTATTCGCTTTGGTTAAAAATTCAACTGTTTTACTTATTTTCTGAGTTTTTAAATTTTTGTAAAATGAGCAAAATATCGTTTTCAAGCCAAAAGTTTTGAAGGAAAACAGAGAAATAAAAACGGAAAACGAAATATAAGAAATCCTATTTGGTCTAAAATTTAACTGCTTTATTGAACATACGTCTTTTGGATAGAAAATTCGTTCTTCGAATTAAAATTAATTTCTTATAATAAAAAAGTTATCCTTTTTATTAAAAAATCATATTTTTTCATTCAAAAATGATAATAAATTTTTTTTTTAATGAGAAAAATTTGGTTTTAAAGCCAAAACTTTTGAAGAAATACGAGAAGAAACGGAAAACGAAATTTAACGAAAAATGCAACAAATCTGTTATTTTTTATTAAAAGTTAAAATGTTTTGTTCAAAAATATAAATTAATATTTTTGAGTTGAAAACTGATAATTTTAGCTGAAATTTCTTTCTCTTTCGTTAAAAATACAGCTGTTTGGTAGTAAATTAATTTTTTTTTGGTTAATTAATTTTTTTTTTAATTTGTATTTTTTCCAATTCAACTGTTTTATGCTGCAAATACATTTTGTTGTTTTTAACATATCCAAAATTAAATGTTTCATTGAGAATTTTTGTTTCATTGAAAAATCAAGTACTTGGCTTAAAATTAACTAATTTCAAATTCAACTATTTGCTGAAAATTAAACTTTTTAGTTAAAAACTAGCTTTTTATCTAAAAATCCATATTTCTAGTTAAATATTAAATTGTTTGGTAATAATCTAAACTGCTTTCATAAGAATTTAACTAATTGCTTGAAAATTATCTTTTTTCGTCAAAAACTCATATTTTCGGGTTGAAAGTTCAACTTTTTTGTAGATATTTAATTCGTATTTTTGACTTCGAAATTTCACAATTAAAAAAAAATTAATGTCGTTTTTTATTTTTTATTTTTGGTAGAACATTACTTATCGTTTTGAAAACTTTATTTTTTAAGTTTAAAATCCAACTATTTAGTTAATAATTTAGCTTTGTTATTGAAAACTCATCTAATTAAAATGTAACCTTTTTTGTAGAAAATTGAAATGCTTTGTTAAACATTCGTCCTTTTTTCATAGAAATTGCGTCCTTTTGAATTTAGAATTCATCATAATGGGAGAAAAATGATCTTTGTTGGTTAACAATAATTATAATTATTTGGTTGAAAATTCAACAAATCTGTTATGATTTCATCCTGTTTTATTATAAATTTAACTGTTTTATTAAAAAATCGTATTTTTTTGTTAAAAATTAAACCATTTTTTATAGAAAATTGAACTATTTAGTTGAAAATTAAACTTTTTGATAGGAAACTTTCTTTTGGCTTCGAAATTTAATTATTTGGTTAAAAATTCATCTATTTTGTTTCTAGATGTTTTTTAAAGAATGGAACAAATTTTAAATCCCTTGTTAAAGAAAATTTCCCTTATTTTATCTGAAATTCTCCACGAATTGGGTCGTTTTAATAACTCACAAATATTTCTTCTTTGTATCTCAATCTACCGGTTTTATATCAATATTCAGAAACATGCGTAAAATAAAAATTAATATCTACCTCATTAATCATAATTACACATAATTATTAATCAGTCTGGGTACATTGACTTATCATAATGTACCAATTTCTTTTAGATTATGGTTAATGATCTATGAATTAAAAACATTTGTTATTAAATAAATATTGTAATATGACGTGTTTTAAAAACGTTTGATACAATAATTAATAATTCATATTGACCAATTGAAAACATTTGAGATAAAAAGAATTTAAAAAGGACAATATTCCAAATTAATTGAGAAAAAAATTATGCTTTTATCCTTCCTAAATAATATCGTTTAATCTAAAATAATTAAAAATTAAAAGTGTATAAATTTTAAAGTTTTTAAATCAGAAGCTCTCAGAATTAAACAATTTTATAATGCACTGATCAGAAATTAAAAAAATGGTTCATTAGAAAGAAAGAACTCACTTAATTTTGAAGATTTGCAATTAAAATCTCCTAAATTTTAAAGAGGCATGAATAAAATGTTTTAAATTTAGATGCTTTAGAAGTTAAAAATTCAAATTTTAATTTATCAATGTTCTAAATAAAAAATTTAGAATGAAAATCATCAAAATTATAGCACTTTTAATTTAAAAACATAAGATTTTCATAAAACTTCATTGTAAATTTAAAAAAAACTTTCTTATTTTAAAGAATTACAACAAAAATTACTGAAATTTTGAAGAATCATTTAACCCTATTGAAAAATATGACGTCGGAAACTACATCGGAAACTACACCGGAAATTACATCGGAAACGACGTCGGAATTGACGCCGGACATGATAACTTAAACGACGTCGGAAACAACATCGGAATTTGGGATCGGACCCGACGTCGTTTCCGGCGTCGTTTCCGGCTTCGTTTCCGGCTTCGTTTCCGACTACGGTTCTGGTGTGACATTTTTTTGAATATGTACATATAACTATAATGGTTGTAGGGGAATATTTCTTTGAATGAAAGAAATCTGAATTGATAGAAGAAATATATTTTAAAGTCAAGCAAATATTTTGTAGACTCAAGAAAACTATTTGCCCACATCAATTTTTCAACATTTGAAGCAAAAAAATATCCCCCTTATTAAAAAATCTATTTCTTTGACATAAACAATGCACGAGTGTAATAATGTATTTCGTACTTTAATTTTAATAAATATTGACTTAAATAAACAACTGCAGTTTTTTCAACTTAAATTATAATTAACATAGGTATTATTATACATACTTTATTCAAACAAATCAAATAATTTAAATTTTGATGAACCTGAAATAGAAAAATTATGAAAAATCCACCTCCAGCAGGATAGCCATAACTCCCAAAGAAATATTTCTTCGAATATATTGTGTTATATGTGATGTTTTGTTATTATTATGTTATATATTGTGTTTAGATAAATATCTATTTCTTTATTTGCGAAATATTCTATTTTATTACTAAAAATTAATTATTCATAAAAAATAAATATTTATTCCAACTAAGTAATTTTTTTTAAATTAAACATTTATTAATATGGCGTAACTTGTTTTTAATTGAATATTTCTTTAGATTGAAGAAATATGGTGTTAAATTCAATCTACATGTTTTTTATTTGAAGAAATATTTCTTTGGCATTTATCGTTACTGGATGTATAATAATAACTATGTTAATTATAATTTAAGTTGAAAAAACTGCAGTTGTTCATTTAGGTAAATATTTATTAAAATTGAAGTACGAACTGATTTATTACACTCGCGCATTGGTTAGTTCAAAGAAATATATTTTTAAATCAGTGGGATATTTTGTTGCTTCAAATGTTGAAAAATTTGATTTGGGGAAATAGTTTTTTGAGCCTCTAAAATATTTGCTTGACTTTAAAATATATTTCTTTTATCAATTTATATTTCTTGTATTCAAATAAATATTTCCCTACAACCACGACCGTCATAAGTACATATTAAAAAAAAATCACACCGGAACCGTAGTCGGAAACGATGCCGAAAGCAACACCGGAAACGACGCCGGAAACGAAGTCGGCTCCGATTCCACATTCCGATTTTGTTTCCGACCTCGGTCACGTTGTCATTTCCGGCGTCGTTTCCAATGTAGTTTCCGACGTCATATTTTTCGATAGTGTATATAAATCTTTTAAATTTTTTGTGTAACCGGGAAAAAACCGGGAAATGACCGGGAATTTTTTTCTTCGATTAAAACGGCCACCCTGAATTTGGTCCCTTCTTATTTTTAAATGATGTAAAACTCATAGGGACTTTTAATCAAGCATCATCGGAAAATTTAATGCCAGTGAATAAATCTAAAGGAGGGGAGCAATGTTTCAAACAGCGTGCGGAATTCCCTTTACCGTAAATCACGAGGACAAAATGAGTGTGAATAATTGGTCAAGATACGAAAAAGGTAAATCAACATTTTTACAAACCTGAGGATTCTATATTAGAAAACAAGATTCGAAGCTGAAAATATTATGTTATGTTAGAAAAATAAAAATAAAAATATCCTCCGCATCAGGGCTATTTATTATAAATATTATAATTAAGAGAAAAATAACTATAAAGATATGTATAAAATTTTAGTTTTAAATTTATTGAATTCTGAAACAAAATAGTTAAATTTCTAAATAAAAAAAAGCATTAATGAACTTTTTTGCAAAAGAGATTAATTCTCAACGAAAGTACAAAATTTTTAATCTAAAAAGCCGAATGTTTTAAAAAACAGTTGTCTTTTCAAGCCAAGAAGATAAATTTTGTACTGATAATATTAATTTTCCAGCCTAATGAATAAATAAATTTAGAACGAATGTTTGCATTACAACCAAATACTTTAACTTTGAAGCAAAATAAATAAGCTTTTAACCGCAAATAGTACAGTTTTCAACCAAATTGTTGAATTGACAAACAAACAAAAATTACCATATACTAAAAACGTTGAAATATTTAACAATAGTTGAATTAAAAAAAATGTATTAAACAAACAGTTGCAATAAAAATCAAATAGTTGGTTTTTACACTAAAATTAATAATAACAATACGAAAAAATTATTCTTGAATGAAAAAGTTTAAATTTCAATCAGTTAGTTGAATTTTTAATAAAAATTAATTATTCTCAACGAAAAATATAACAGTGGACATTTCAATGAAAGCAGGTATTAATTTGAAATAAAAAATTCGAATTTAATTAAAAATATGATTTTTCAACCCACAAACATTTTTATTTTTAATTAAAAACTAATGAATTCAAGAAGTTTTTTATCTTTAATCTTAAACAATCCTTAAAGAGCTTCAAAATTTTGTTTTAAAATCTTCAAAAATATACATTTTCGTTAAAATTTAGTTGGAATCTTTTTAAATTAAATTTTTTTTTCATTTCTAAAAATCTCTTAAAATTATTTATTTTTGTAAATAAAAATCTTAAACAATCCTGCTAAATAAAAAAAAATAACTTAAAAGTTTCTAATTTACGTTTAAGATTTTTGAAATATTTTGAAATCTTGTTAAATATTCCCTAAAAGTCAATTTTCTAAGGTAAAAGACATTTGTAATTTTTATAGAAATCTTAATGAAATTTTCGTATATAATTTTACTTTTAGTTACTTGGAATCTTTTCAACTTTGAATTAGTTTTGGAATTTTTTCAAAACTTCTGAATGTCCTTTTAAATGAATAGAATTTTTCCTACGATTTTCACTAAAACCTGCAAAATTTTCAAAAATGACCTTAGCAGGTCATTATGCGAGTCGGGAATCCCTTTTATTACAATTTACGTTAAGTTGTACCAGAAAAAAGGGTCATCCAGGTTCAACTTTCAGCGGCGATTC
>JAWWLR010000148.1:28639995-28653196 GCA_035041075.1 Acraspis erinacei | reverse complement strand
TTGTCTTCATTTGCGAATTGTTCACAAAATACATCGAGAAGCGTATCCACGTGTGTGTGCTGCAGGCACACAAGGAAGTTTCTTTTAAAGCATTTTCTGCGTTAGATTTAGAAAGATTTCAATTTTCCAAGAACGCTTTGGGTATTAAGGTAATAAAATACCAATTGGTCGTTGACGAATGATTGTGAAATTTGGATTGTGACTTTTTTTTAAATGTACCTTTAAAAAATGAAATGAATTGTGTGCGAATTTGTATTTTGCATTTACGTAATAAAGCCAATTTTTAAGGTGTTGTAGTGTGTATGAAGCAAACAGAGGAAACTTTTGAATTTTAAAGCAAGTCCTAACTTTGAATTTACTAACAAAACTCCTGTTTTTCTCTAGGAGGCTTTAAGTTAGAATTTTCAATTTATAAGTGACTGTAAAGAACCTAGAAACCTAGAACCTAGAACCTAATCCTAAATTAAAAATTTTCTAAAATTTCTATTTTGTTTCTAGGATGCTGCAAATTTTCAATTTTTTATGAATGTAACTATAGAGAGGCTACAAATTCACTAAATTAAAAGTTTTTTAAATAATACATTATATGCTCAGAAATGTATTATGTTTTTATAAAAATAGTAAAGAATTATTATTATCAAATATGTTCTTCCAATTCAGTACCAAATTTGGAATAAATATTCTCCCCCTTTCATCTGAATGTTAAAAATACCAAATTGGACCAGCATCCGTTCAGCAAAAAAGTTAAAAGAAAAAAGTGACTTCTTCAAATTCAGAAAAAGAAATAATTTACTTCCAATCAACATCCAGTTTAAAAAATCTTAAAAACTAAACTTTTCTCCCTTCCAATTCGATAAGAAATTACCCCCTTCAACGTCATAAAAAATCGAAAAAGAAAAAATAGCCTCTTCCATTTCAGCAAAAGAATCAATAAAATACCAAATTTGCACTCCTTCTAAACGTTATAAAAAAATGCTCTTCCAATTCAGAAAAAGAATTGCAACAAATAATTTCCACTAAATTACTTTTAAATTTGACCCAATGTTTTTACCTTTTTCGCCAGAATTTATATTTATTTGACCACTGAAATTTTTTTAGGTATTGTTTAACAAATTTGAGCAAAAGAGTTGAATTTTCAAGACAAAAATATAATTTTTTACCAAATAGTAGGATTTGAAATTTAACATTTCAAATTTAAAGTTTAAAATTTATATTTTAAAATTGGTCCTTTCCAGTTGAAAGTTCAACTTTTTGGTTGAAAATTCATGTATTGAGTTTAAACTTTGACGTTTTTGGTAGAAAACTAATTTACTGAAATGAAAACTTAACTATTCCAATTTTGATTAGAAAATTAAAAATATTTTTAAATAGAAAAATCAACTGTTTTGTTGGAAATTCGTCTTTTTCGGTAAAAAATGTACGATTTTGTTTAAAAATTCGACTATTTATTCCAAAAAATTAACTTTTTGGTTGAAAACTGATGTTTTTTAGTTTAAAATTAAAAATTAATTTTTTTAATTAAAAATTGAACTATTTAATTTTAGGTTTTTAATTGATCGTTTTTAATCAAAAAATTGAACTATTTCGTTAAATATTCGGCTTTTTTGGCGGATTAAAAATATTTCTTATTTAAAATTAAAATATTTCTTGGTTGGAATATAAACTATTTAATTTATGGTTGACAATTAATGTTTTTTAGTTAGAAGTTTTTTTTAACTTTCAACTGTTTTTTTAGAAAATCGTCTTTTTTGCTAAAAAATTGAAATATTTTTTTGAAAATTCCATTGTTTGGTTCAAGATTCAACTGTTTAATTCAAAATACAACTATTTGGTTATAAATTCAAATATTCTGTGGAAAAGTCCCGAATTGATCTATCTTGGCTGAAAATTAACTGTTTTATTCCAAATTCTCCAATTTATTTAAAACTTGATCTTTTTTGTCAATTTTTTGTGTCTGAATTAATTATTTCAAAGGAAAATTTAACTATTTAATTTTTTGTTGAAAATTCACTTTAGTTAGGTAGAAGTTTAAATTTTTTTGTTGGAAAGTGAACTATTTTTTATTTAAAGTTTTTTTTGCTCAACAATTTAACTATTTTGTTAAACATTTATTTTTACATAAAAATTCAACTTTCTTTTTAAAAAAATAGTTTTTTCTGTCTTAGAGATTTAACTATTTGTTTAAAAATTTGACCATTTGGTTAAAAATTTAACTATTTGTTTAAAAATTCAACTAGTTTTTTAAAAGTCAACTGTTCTGTGAAAAAGTGAATTTTCGTCTTGGAAGAAAATTAATTTTGTTGTAAAAAATACAACAATTTCTTTTAAACATGATCTCTTTTATTTAATTTTTGTTTACTTAAATTAATTCTTTCGAGTGATAATTGACCTATTTAATTTTTGGTTGAAAATTCATGTTTTTCAGTTAAGAGTTTAATTTTATTCTTGAAAAGTTAACTATCTTCTTAGAAAGACTTATTTCTTTCTCAATAATTTAACTATTTGATTAAAAATGTATTTGTTAGGATAGAAAATTCATCTTTCTTTTAAAAAATTATTTTTGTCTGGTGTTGGAGATTCAACTATTTGTTCAAAAATTCGAGCATTTTGTTAAAAATTCAACTATTCTGTGGAAAATTCGAAGTTTAATTGTTTTGTAAAAAGTCAACCATTTTTTTTTTTAAATTGAACTCCTTTGTTACAAATTTCTTTTTGCTTTATATTATTTTGAAAATCTAAGATTAATTTTTTTATTATCCTCTTGATAAAGCAGTTGTTGACGTTTGCAATAAATTAGTATTTTTCCTCAATAAAATACTTTCACACTCAATAAATGTATTTCAGAGTAGGCGTAAAGAGAAGAATGGCTAACGGTTATTGACGTTTGTGGGTGTCGCACTGCAGAAACTTTCGTGCTATTGCAGTCGGAAGCGATTTATCTGAAGATAATTTTATGTATTTTATAACAATATTTATTATGGTGGCCCATTTTTTTTAAAATTTTTATTTATATCGCCCGGAAATTTTTTCAAATCCACACAAAAAATAAATCCATTTTGTTTCGTTTTATATTATATTTAAATTGGCGCAAACCACATGAAGTTTAAAAAGTATTTCCCATAAGAAGAAAATACGTCTAAAAAAACACATAAGTGAAAAAATGGATTTTTCGAGTTTTTGATGCTAATTATGATTTTTTTGCAGTTTATTTTAATGCATTTTGTTTCTAATATATAAAATACTGCTTTATACTAATAATTAGATGTTTAAATAATTTAAAAAAATATTATTGTTTTGAACAATTTCCACTTGGAATAGAGTTAGACATTCGCGATTTTTTTCAAAATGTTCCACTTTTTGTCCATTTTTCAATTAGAGTGATGTAATACTTAATTAATTACAAGAAAAATAATTTTTTAAACAATTTATTACTATTGTTGATAATATTCTCTTAGAATAATGCTAAAAAATTGTGTTCTGTCAGAAATGTTCCACTTTTTGTCCAATTTCAATTAGAGTGAGGTAAATAATTATTGAAAATTATCAAACAGAGTTGTTTAAAAATATTATTATTGTTAAAAACTATCTTCTCCTATAGATTGTTAGAAAGTTGCGGTTTTTCTCAAATTTTCCACTTTTTATTAAAATTTCACTTACTTAGTAAAGCAATAATTAATGCATGTTAATGTATCAAACAATTGCTTAGACAATTTATTGTTATGCATATTTATCTTTGCTTAGATAATTGCTAGAGAATTGCCTTTTTTTAATTTTTAATTTTTGTGTCAACTTTTTTCTTAGTTAGTTAATAATTAAGTGAAGTTAGAAACAAATTTTAAATATAATATTAATTTAAACAAAAAGACTCTCAATATAGAAAATTTTAAAAATATTGCAAATACCTGTTCTATTTCAGAAAAATATATTCACAAAAAAGAAAATGATTGTTTTAAATATGAGGCGCTCCAATTTTTACTTATTATTTGTTCATAACTAAAAAGGCAAATCAAAATTAAACATTTCAAAAAATCTGCAACGTTCTGGCACTTATGTAAGGAAAGATAGCTATAAACAATAATAAATTGTTTAAACAAATATTGTTGTTCACTTGCATTAATGCTTATATCAATAAGTGAAAAGTACACAAAAAGTAAAACATTTAAGAAAAACCCGCAACTATATGGTATTAATATAAATGAAGATAGCTACAAACAATAATAATTTGTTTAAAAAATTATTTTTGTTTATTTTAAATTATTATTACTTTACTCTATTTTAAAAGTGGACAAAAAGTAAAAAAAATGCAGGAAAAACCACAACTATCTAGTATTAATTGAGAAAAAAATAGTTAAAATAATACAAATAATTTATTTATTTAAAATTAAAATATTTTTTTGTTGAGCTATCAAACATTAAATTTTTTGTTAATAATTTAACTCCTTGGTTGAGAGTTGAACTGATTCCTTAAAATTTCATTTTTTTGGTAAAAGATTCGTAATTTTAGTTGAAAATTCGTCTTTTTTTTGTTAGAAATTAATTTTCTTAAATGAAAATTCAAGAACTCACTTTCAGTTATTTTTATCAATTTGAAAATGCAACTATTTAGTTATAAAATTTTATAAGAAAAAAAGAATAATCGAATAGAATTTGAATTATTGCCGTATCTATTTTTCAAACTATTTAATTGCAAATTTACGTAATTTTTTTATAATTTTTCTTTTTCGCTTGAACCTTTATTGGTTTGCTTGGAAAATTAATCTATTCCTGTGAAAATTGTATCTTTTTTTTATTCGAAAATCCAAATTTCTGGTTAAAAATAAATCTGTTTTGGTAAAAAATGAACCTGTTTTTTTGAAAATTCGACTACTCTGTAGAAGATTTGTAGTTTCCGCTGAAAAATTAAAAAAACTAGTAGAAAATTTAGTTATTTGGTTTAAGATTGATGTATTTATGAAAAATTCTGCCTTATTTGTTAATCAAACTCTTTTAAATTTAATTTAAAATGATTTTTTCATTATCAACTATTACAATTTTGCTTCGAAAAATCATCTTTTAGTTTGAAAATTCAACTCATTGGTTGAAAGTTGAATTAATTTTCTTAAAATTTCATTTTTTGTTGTTTAAAGATCATAATATTAGTTGAAATCTAGTTTACTTTTGGTTATAAAGTTATTTTTTAACTGAAATTCAACCCTTTGGTAAAAAAACATTTTGTTGTTGGAAATTTTTCTTTCCAAAAAAATTTCAATTCGATTCTGAATAAATGATAAGATAAGTAAATTCAAATTGTGTGGAAAACTTATTTTTAAGAATTGGAACAAAAATTTGGAAGCTTTTTAATAATTTGGAAAGATTTTGAGATTAAATTTTTTAAATATTTGTGCGAAAATTTTAAACAGGTAATGTTTAATTTTGAAAGAATAATTTCAAGTTTTAAAGACTTAAGAATGTTTTGAAACAAAATATGGAAGATTTTAACACAATTATTTTAATTTTTCAGGATTTAAACCAAATTTAGGTAAACTCAATTTTCCAGGACTTAAAGAAAATGAAAAATGAAGAGAAAGAGAATAAAAAAAAACTTAAGATTCTTGGAAAAATTTTAAATGATTTTATACTAATGTATAATTTTATAAAGAATTTGACTAAGTTTAAGACTTTTTTAGAAATTTTGAAACGATCAAAAAAGAATGGAAACTTATAAGATTTTTTTAATTTTAAAAATGAGCTTTAGGAGAAAATTGAAAAAGATTTCAAAATATTTGTCGACATTTCGAAAAAGAGTAGACGATTTTAAAGAAAAAAATTTCAATTTGCTAACACGGAAAAATAAAAAATAAATTAAACTATTAAATTCCATTAATATTGAGAAGATTTCAAGAGAATAAAGAAGGTTTTTAAGCTGTGGAAGATTTAAAAAAATTCAGATTTATGTTAAAGCTTTTAAACAAAAAAAGCCCGCCAGGCTTTCAAGTGAATCAATAAATTTGAGTCAAGTTCCTAGGAAACTTTTGAATATTTTGAGCCAGTTTTTACACTTTAAATAATTTTCCAAATTTAAAAAAAAATTCGAAACAGCTAAAAATATTTTAAAGAAAAAATTTAATTATTTGAACAATTATTTATTATTAAAAAATGTAAAAAATATTCGTATTTTCGGTTTGAAATGTAATTTTTTGTCATTG
This sequence comes from Acraspis erinacei, assembly GCA_035041075.1. Classification (NCBI taxonomy): domain Eukaryota; kingdom Metazoa; phylum Arthropoda; class Insecta; order Hymenoptera; family Cynipidae; genus Acraspis; species Acraspis erinacei. The sequence continues at coordinate 28,647,011 of JAWWLR010000148.1, read as the reverse complement.
TTTGGAGGAGTACATTTTTTTAAAAACATTATGTAATTATTTAAACAATTATTTACTGTCTATTTTTTAAATTTCTAAAAATTGAGCCAGAGATATGAACTTTTTTTCTTCAAATTAGTACACTATGCTACGCTTATTTTGAATAATTACATCATTCTAAAACATTTATTTTAATCTTTAATAAATATTTATTTGTTAAAATAATCTTTATTTTCTAAATAATTTTTTTTCGATAACTGTAAAAATGAAATAAAATAGAACACATAAAATTAGTTTTCTGACTGTCTAGTATATAGAAAGAATACATGAATCACTTTTTAATTTAAAAAAAATATAATTTGTTTAAATAATTTCTCTTACAAAATACTTTTAAGCTTGTATTTTCTGAGTCAGATATAATATAGAATAATTTCAAGTCTTTTTAAAGATGGTTAGGACTTTTAGAACTTGGGAAGGAATTAAGAAATATTTGTTAAATTTTCGAAAATTTTTCCCAGTTTTAAAATATTTATAGTCTATTTAAAACGTCTTAAATTCCTGAAAATATTTTTTGCTGCCTCGAATTTTGCGGAAAATATTCAAATATCATTTAAAATTGTTGAAAATTAACTTCTAATCTTCTAAAATTACCCAGAAATTTTAAGACAATTTTTTTATTATCTTGAATCCACATTTCTAGAAATATTTTAATGTTTACAATTAATTTTTAATCTCTTCTATTCTGCTAAATATTTCTTGGATTTACTCTTTTTTTTTGTAAATTCACCAAATTAAAACATCTCTTAAAATTATATCAATCTTTTCTGCAAAATTAAAAGAATTTCCCTAAAATCTTTCAAATTCTTCTTTGACAAATAAAAAAATTTTGTGGTATCTTTTTAAATAATCTCTTAAAATTAATTTTCCAAAATAAAATATTAATTGAACTTTTTCTAGGAACCTAAATAAATGTGTGTCACTTTCGTGAAACTTTACCAAATTCTTTAAAACTCTTTAGAAGTTTTAATTATTTTTTAATCGTTTAAAAACTTCTGAATATTTCTTAAACTTACTTAAATTTTTTCTGAAATTATGTAATATGGCAAAAGCACAAAATTTTGCTTTAAAATCTTTGATGCACTTTTAAAAAAATTTAGGAACTACACATACGCACACACACGGGCGATGCATAGGGCTGTATTTAGTGTCTGAAGGGGTATCGTAGTTCAAATAAATCCAACAGATGGCGCTCCGATTAGGTAGGCCTGTTTTTGCATTGTTATGTATAGAAAAAATACAGAAATTTATTTAAAACTTGATACTTTTTATGAATATAAAAGAAAGAACAAAGTTTTCAGTAACAATAAGAGGAGCTGATATTAGTAATCAAAAAAAAAAATCATGAAAACATGAAATTTAATATTCAGAGAATTGAATTTAAAGAGGAGTGGTTTGAAAAAAGTTTGCATTGTATTAATATTTTTCTATTGTTCATTTTTCTAACGTGATTAATAATTTTTTTAGTAATTAATTGTTTCGAATTTCTAACATTGATTGATGATATTACTTAACTAATAATAATAGGAATGATAATATTTAAAAATATACTTTTTTATTAATTCATCTAGAAATTTCCACGTTCTAGAAAATATATATTTAAATATAATTTATTTATAATCATAGTGGCGACTTTAACGGGAGCAAAATTAAATTTTTCAATATTTTATCCACAGGGAGTTTTGGCAAAGAAATATATTTTCCCTTGTGACAAGGAATATTTGACATGGAATGGAAATTTGTTTAAAGAATTAAAACTGTGATTTAGAATAAAGGAACTCCTTTCTTCTAAATACCAGTTTTATTTCTTTAAAAAAATCAAAAATCCTTGTTCCAAATCAACATTCAGCACAATTTAAAAGTTCCTTCTTCTGAAATTAAAAAAATAGAGTGCTTCAAGAGGTTTTTAAAGTAGAAGTAGTATTTCGAAAAGGAAATATTTCTAAATAGTAATATAATTCGTTTTTAATTTTTAGTTAAGAATTTAACTTCTTTTCATAAAAATTCAACTGCCCGCGGTTAAAAGCTGAACACATTTCTTAAAAATTAATTTTTTTTATGGAAGATTCATCAAATTAATTGAAAATTCATATATTTTTACAAAGGTGACTAGTTTGTTTAAAATCAATTTCTTAACGACAAATTTAAATATTCAAGTAGAAAATGTAACTATTTCGGGTGGAAAATTGACCTTTTCCTGTTAAAAGTTGAACAATTTGGATTTAAATTTGTTTTTTTAAATTGAAACTTCATTTCTTTCGTTGACCATTCACGTATGTTGTTAAAAATCTACTTTTTTGGTAGAAAAACGCCTTTTTTGTAGAAAATGCGTTAAAAAAATGAATATCCTTCTTTAAAAATGATTCATTTTGCTTAAAAATTCAACTATTTCAGTTAAATATTTATCACACAGCCCGGAGCTACACATTTTTCTCCCATTATTTCACACTGATAATTAAAAAGAAACTTTCATCAAAATAAATCATTTAGTCGGCTACAAGTTATTGTGAATTTTACACATTTTTCTAATAGAAATCACTTTCAATAGGATATTTACCGTTTTTGAACTCTCTTTCTTTAAATTTCCAAAGAAGGAACTTTTAAATTGTGATGAATTTGGACTTGGAACTTGGTTTTTTAAACTCCTTTCTTCTATATCCCAGTTTTAATTTTAAAAAGTTCCCGTTCAATGTAAAAAATTCTTTGTCCCTGTAGATAAAGTACAAATTAATTCAATTCCCGGTAATTTTCAATTTTTTCTCGGGTCTTTCCCGGCTAATTATTAATGTTTAAATATTATTATTACTATTATTATTAGATGAGTACTATAACAAACAATATTTGATATTTGCAACAATTGCAGTTTTGTATATAATTAACTAATTACATTAACAAAACAAGCAATAGAAAGATATGAATACAATTCAAACTGTTTTCAAAATACTCATCTTTATATTCAATTTTCCTAATATTAAATTACATGTTTTAATTAATTTTTTGGATTAATAAATACAAATTCTCTTAGTGTAACTGAACACTTTGTTCTTCTTTTTATATTCATAAAAAGTATTAATTTTTTAATTAATTTTAGTATTTGTGCTATACATAACAATGCAAAGACAGGCCTACCTGATCGGAGCGCCATCTATTGGATTTATTTAAACTACGATACCCCTCCGGATGATAAATGAATAAAAAGAATGGGGGCGATGCTTGGGGCTGATCTGAGGTAATGAGTAAAAGCAGTGCGTTAAAATCTAGACCAATAGAAATCATGGCCAAGTCATCCAATCTGGCAACCCTGCATGGGGGCTCCTTAGTAATTTAGCCACAATTTTATCTGTGCTTTTGTAAAAGCTCTTCATACCTTATCTAGCCGGTTTGGGCTAGTATCTGGGATAAAATTATTTTGTTATTATTAAATAATTAGTTGGCTAATTCATAATTTTGTACAAATAAAGACACAAGTGGACTTTCTCGATTATCCCTCTGCTCAAATGCGCTATTGCAATTAGCCAAAATTGGAACGGACCCCTGTTTCTAAGATTTGGAGGTAGGAAGGTAGGTCCGTTCAATTTTTGACTTCGGAGCAGCATCGGAGACACACTGTAGTACTATATGTCGATGAAATTACACCTCACTTACCAACCCTGAACATACATGTCGTTTAAAAAATTTTAACAGTGATATTTAGAAATTTCATTGTGAACTTTGACATTTTTAATCTTTCGTGTAAGATTTGCTTTTTAGGTGCTTCAGAACATTCTAAAACGTTTAAAATTTGAGATTAAATGTAATTTTTTCTGAACATTTACAGTTTTTCATGAAGATAGAGCTTGAATTTTTTCTGGAAAAAAACAGGACCGAGTGTTGTTTTCACGACAGTTGTGTTTATAGTTTTTAGACATTTAAGAACACATAAGGGCAATTCCATGTAAAATCGTCTAAAAAATGTAAACTATTGTTAGTAATCTTGATGAAAATTGTAGTGTTTTTGCTCCTAGGTCCTGAAAGAAAACTCCTAAAACGATTTTTGAAAAATTCAAAAAAACTTGGAAGATATTCAAAGTTGAAAATTTTGGTCTTTCTTTTTGAACTCTCATAACTTTAGCTATTTTAATGCTATCAAGTTGTATTTTTGTTAAAAATTATTCGTTATAAGATGCAGTTGTCAAAAAATATTTTTGAAACAAAAATTCAAAAAATTCTTTGTATTTAAAAAAACAGACTTTTAAGCTGAGCTTCCGAAAAAACAAACTTTTTTTGTTAATTTTTGTGATGGATAGCTTACAATGTCCCCTAAAAGCCCTGTAAATTTAAGAATGGGATCTCTGTTAGTTTTAGAGGAATAATTTTAAATAATTTAATAATCTGTTTTTGAAAAATCAAAGAAGTATTTGAAACTTCTTTTTCCAAAAAATATTTTTTGAAAAAATACACCTTGATATCATTAGAATCACCAAAGTTATGAGAGTTCAAAGGAAGACCAAAATATTCAATTTTGGATATCTCGAAAGTTTTTTGAATTTTTCAAAAATCGTTTTAAGGTTTTTCTTTCGACACCTAAGAGAACAAATACTACAATTTTCATCAAGGTTGCTAACAATAAATTAAATTCTTCAGATGATTTGACATGGAATTGCTCATGAACCATATTATTAAACGTATTTTTTAAAATAGCCAATGTAGACTGCCAATACTGGCTCAGCACTAGGCCGATTTAAATAAAACTTGGTTTGCCGTGTTAGAAGTGACACTTGGTCCAGTTATGTGCCGCTACTGGGCCATACTTTGGCTGATCCTCGTAAAACATGGTTTTCCGTACTAAAAGTGAGGCTTGGCGCAATAAAGTGCGCACTGGGCCGTGTATTCAGCTCCAGCATTTCGCACTTGGGTTGTGTTATTTTGCAATTTTTTTTATTTCCAATGTTATTTTGTACGATTAAAAAATCTACGCGTTCTGTCAAATAGTTATTGATGAAAAATTTGTATGAGTCTTAAGTCTTTTTTCGTTGAGCAACTTGTGTCTATTCATTTTTGTTACAGCCTGTACCCTTTGTCCAAAAATTTAAATTTGCAATTTTTTATGTGGTTTTTTACGAATGAAACAAAAACTACGTGCATTATAAAAAAGTGATTCATAACAAATTTGTAGATATTTTTTCGATGCACAATTTTTGTGCAATCTTCTTTTATTTTATCTTACCTAGTTTGACTTAAAAATGGAATTTTTTATTTTAAATATTTTTTTGTGCGATCAAAATATGAATTTTCGATGTTCCAGAAAAATTCAAAAAGTTCTTATGATAAGTTTGTAGGGTGTTTAAAATTCAGCTGCTTTTTTTTTAATTAAAAAAATTCTATAAATCCGGTAATTTTTTTTTAAACTCACTTTAATTAATTGTTCGTCTTTATGAGTACTAGTAATATCCGTACATAGAATTGTTATATTTTTATAAAAAGTGGTAAAAACAATTCCGAAAATGATCAACTTTTTACATTTTTATCCGAGATGGCTGTCTAACTAACTTGACCTTTAATTTAAGCCACTACAAATTTGTCCTTCAATTTAAAACACAAAAAAGTATACCAAGTATACGAAAAGTATACCAACTAATACCTCATGTGATGGGAATGTAAAAAAGATCAATTATTAACCAAAAATGGATTTAGAAAAACTAATTTTCTACACAAGAGTTGAATTTTCCGCAGATCAGTTGAATCTTCTATTAAAGAGTTAAATTTAATACCAAATTGTTGAATTTTCATGAAAAACAGACGTCTTTTCTCAAAAAAATGTTGAATTTTCAACCAACAAGTATGAATTCTCAACCAAATAAATTAGTTTTTACCTGATTAAATCAATTTAAAATAAGAAAACTAATTTTAATCAAATTAGTTGAATTTTCACCCAAATAGATGGATTTTCCACAAAAATTATGAATCTTCAACAACAAAAATTAATTTTTAAGAAAGAAGTTCCGCTTTCAACCAAAGTGTTGAAGTTTCCAAATAAAAATAATTCATTTCAACAAAAAATTTAATAATTATTATTTTAAACAAAAATATTTAATTTTGAATTAAATAAACCCTGTAAAATTCAACGAAAAAGGTGAATTTTCAAAAATTAACTAAAGCAGATTATATATCAACCAAGCAGTTGAATTTCTATAAAAAAAATGTCTAAACATTATTGTTCAGAGAAATGATTATTCTTCATTACTACCTTCTTCTATAGTAATTCTAGATAATAGAGATCTTTTCTACAATGTTTACTGTCTGTTACTACCTTTTCCTATAGTAATGATAGGTTTTCTTTGATAATACATATTAATATTAACTTAAACAAAAAGGCTCCGTAACTATATTAAGAAAAATTTACAAAATTACTCTCTGCAATGTTTATCTATTACTTGTTAACAGCTAAAAAGTTAAAGCAAATATTAACATTTTAGAAAAAATCGCAAGTTTTTATCAATTATTTAAGAGAAGATAGTTATTTTTTTGTCATAACAAGAAAAACGTTACGTTTTGAGCACCCAACAAAATTGTAATAACAAATTTTTGAATTTTTGTGAAAATATAAAATTTAAATTGTGATTGCACAAAAAATAATGAAAAATCTCATTTTTCAAAGATAGTTATAAGCAATAGTAAATTTCTTAAATAATTAGGTTTGTTAAATTGCAGTTATTATTATCTCGTTCAAAGTGAAAGGCGGTAAAAATTTGAATATTTTCATAAAAATACCGACACTTACTAGCGTTATTCAAACAGAATATTATTAAAAATAATAATAAATTGCCAAAACAATTATGTTTCTTAACTTCCATTAATGATTCCATCACTCTGATTGAAAAGTTAAAAATAAGTTAAAACATTCGGAAAAAACCGCGACTTTCTAACAATTGAACCGCCGCATCGTAGAACGGGATATAAAATATTTTTCGAGGAGTGGGAGGGCCCCTGGTCGCTTTTTG
>JAWWLR010000148.1:28583888-28594510 GCA_035041075.1 Acraspis erinacei | reverse complement strand
TGTCAAGGAAAACGCGTCTATTTGCCAAAAAGGTTGACTCTCGAGGAGTCAACGATTCCTGGCTCCTGTGATTACGAAACGCCTTAAGGGCATGTGACACTAATCCGATTTCTACCTTACCGCCATTTTTTTATGATACAAATTCCACAAAAATTGAGATTTCGAGCTGGAAGTTTGGGAAAATAATCCTTATTCTTGGTCTTTATTTTCTCAAACTTTTAGCTCAGTAACTCTTGTCGTGTGGAATTGATATGATAAAAAAGCAATGTCGGTAAAGTAGAAATCGGATAAGTGTCAGATGTCCTTAAAAATCTTAAAATTGACGCAATTGCCCGTTACTGAGAAAAATCTGAAATCGACAATCATTTGATTAAAAAAACTGGAAATTGCGGCAATTTTATTTTAAGAGCCGGATGCGTTCGTCAGAAGAGAATTAGGCCGCGAGGACCTCTCAGTGTCCTTGACACGTTGAAAGCAAGTGGACCTTAAGCCCGTCTCAGATTATGCAACTCGATGACAAACGTTCACGAGACGGTGAACGTGATTGTACGATTTTATTTATCCATACATTCCATAAATACTTTTTATTTCATAAATTAACAATTTTATCTGTTTTTTTCTCTCTTTTTAAAATTTTTTTTTATTTTCATTATGATCAAAATTTGACCGCCTGTTGATCTATTGTAGTGTAGGTTTTTCTAATTCTGATTAAATTGTCCGATTTCACTCACTGATGAAATTTTCAATTACCAACAAAAAAGATAAACAATTTAAATAAAATAGCTCAATTTTGAACAAAAGAGATGGTCATCTTTAAATAAAAAATATTAATTTTCAACCAAAATATATAACTGAATTTTACAACAAAAGATTACTTTTGTTGTAAAAATATCAAGAGAGTACATGAATTTCCAAGCAAAAATGATGAATTTTCAACCAAAAATAGAATAGTATATTTAAAAACTACAAAATTAATTTAAACAAACAAAAAGTTCAACAAAATTGGTGAATTTGCTACAAAATTAATTTAAAAAAAATTGTTTTCAATAAAATAGTTAAATTTTTAACAACAAAAAATTTGAACTAAAAAAATAGATTTTGGACTAAAAATAGATTAGTTAAATTTGAAAATAAAAATTTAATTTTTACACAAAAAAAAACTTTTGAATAGAAAAGTTGAATTTGCAACTGGAAAAATCCATTTTTCAACCAGAAAAATTGGAATATATGTCCCATTACCAAAATTAATTTTCAGCAAAGAAAAAAAAACAATTTCAACCAAAATAAAACTTAGTTTTCCATCAAAAGTAGAATTTTTGTAGCAAAAAAAAAATTCTACAAAAGAAATAAAATGTCAACCAAGAAAGATTAATTTTGAACTAGAAATGGATTAGTTTAATTTTTAAGTATAAACTTAACTTTTACATACCAAGAAAACAACAAATTTAGAACAAAATAGGTAAAATTGCAACTGAAATTAATCAATTTACAACATTTTCATAGTTGTATTTTTAATTACCAAATGAATTTTTAGTAAAAACAAAAACAATTTATAAAAATGCTTAAATTTTTTCCAAAGAGATGATTATTTTCAACTAAAAAATATTAATTTCCAACGAAAATGAAACTTATTTTTCTACCAAAATGTTAATTTTGTTGCAAAGAGAAAACAAAATTTCAAGAAATAATGGAATAGTTAAATTTTTAAGATCAAAATTAATTTTAAAACCGAAAAGTCTATTTTTAAAACAAAATATAAATTTTTAAGAAATGAGGTGAAATTCCAACTAATTTAATGAATTTCGATTTAAAAAATTATTTTTTAACAAAGCAGTTTTATTCTCAACTAAAAAATATTAATTTTCAACGACAACAAATTAAATGTCACCAATTAATTAATTTGCTACAAAAATTATGAATCTCGAATAAAAAAAATGTAACAAGATATTTTAACTTTCAATCAATTAGTTGAATCTTTAAATAAAAAAATTTGACTATGGAAAAATGAATTTTCTACCAAGAAGAAGAATTTCCTAACAAACAAAACGAATTTTCAACACTGTACATTATTTAAAAAAAAATTGAATTTGAACGTAGAATATGTCAATTTTCAACAAAAAACTGAATAGCTGTATTTTCAATTAACGTAATTAATTTTTAACAAAGCAAAACAACCTAAACAAAATACATGAATTTTCCACAAAAAATGGAATTGTTAAATTTGTAAGGACAAAATTAACTTTAAAACGAACAAAAAACCTCACTTTTAACAAAAAAGTTCAATTTACAGGAAAATAGATGAATTTTCAACTAAACTGATGAATCATGATTTAAAAATTATTTTTTAACAAAGCAGTTTTACTCTCAACTAAAAAATATTAATTTTCAATGGCCATAGAAAAAATTACTTTTCTGCCAAGAATATTAATGTTCTAATAAAGAAGACGAATTTTTAACAGAATAAATTAATTTTAATAAAAATAATTTAATTTGAAAGTAAAAAATGTCAATTTTCAACAAAAAATGAAATAGTCATATTTTCAATTAATAAAATTAATTTTTAACATTAAAATCAACCTAAACAAAATATCTAGTGAAATTTTCGATAAAAGGGATATATTTCCAGCTTTCGGCCAATTTGTTAAATTTTAAACTAAAAAACTTCGTTTTGACAAAAAATGAATTTACAATAGAATAGTTCAGTTTTTAATTTAAAAAATATAAATTTTCACCAAAAGATGGAATAGATGATATTTTATTCAAAAAATGATCTAATTTTAAATAAAAAACAGTTGATATTCAAACTAACAAAAATATGTTTATTTTAAATAAAATTTTAATCAAAGTAGTTCATTTTTTTATTAACAAAATTTCATGGTTAATCGAAAAAGGAATTGGCGGATTCTCAGTTAAATAATTGATTTTTAAAAAATAATAAAAACGATTAGGGGAAGTAGGGGAAGTACGGAAAGTGGAGGAAATTTGAGAATGGGAATTAAGGGAAAGTGGGAAGAAATGAGGGGAGAGGAACTATTGCAAGTGAGAGGAAATATTGGTAGGGGAAGTACTTAAAATGAGGGAAGCGTTAATATCGAAATTTAGGGGAAATAAGGTGTGGGGAAGTATTAGAAGTGAGGAGAAATGAGAGGTTGGGAAGTGCTAAAAATTTGGGAATGAAAGTAGGGGAAACAAGAAGAGGGAAGGGATGCGAAATGAGGGTAGGGAAAGTATGGTAAATAAGAGGAAACTAAGGAAGGAAAAGGTGCGAAAAAGAGAGGATGGAAAGTAGGTCAAGTTAGAAGAAGTGAGGGCAAAAAAGTTCGGGAAATTAGGGGAAATGTTGGTGGCGAATTTGGGAAGAGGAAGTAGCTGAAATGATAGGTGTTTAAGTATCCGAAGTTAAAGAAAATAAGGTGTCGGGGAGTAGAACAAGTAAGGGTAAATAAAAAGACGGAAAGTATGGAAGGTGACACGAAGTAGGGGAAATGAGAGGAAAAGAAGCATAGAAAGTGAGGTGAACGGAAGTGTACGAAAAATGAGGTGAGCCGAAGTAAGAAAAGAGATGATAAATGAGGTAGGTGAATTGAAGGAAAATGCCAAAAGGGAAAATCAGGGGAAGTTAGGAGATGAAAAGTATGGGAAGTAAAAGTTAATCATTGGAGCGTAAAAAGGGAACACTAGGGGAGGAAAAAGTGGAGGAGTTGAGGAGAAATGAGAGGAAAGTAAGAAGAGGAGGTGATAGAAAATTAGGAAGAGAAAGTAGAGGAAATGATTGGGTGTAGGGGAAGAAGTATAGAGAAGGATGAAGTTCAGAAAGGGTGGGGAAGCGAATAGTAAAGGAAGGGGAGGGGACTGTAGGGAGAGTAGGGAGAGTAGGGAGAGTAGGGAGAGTAGGAGAAAAAAGTATGGGAGGGGAAGTTTTGAACGATTTATTAACTAAAGATCATAAAAAGAGATCAGTATTTAAAATTGGTCAATGACCTAAGAAGAAACAGGGTTAATCACCCCTATTTCACATTGCGAATAGATAGTGGTGAATGAGCGGTAGTTCTGCACCGGAAGTCACGATTCAGGACATTTCTAGTCCATTCTACTTTGAGCTTTGGGATCTTGGGATTGAGTGACCATAATAATCCTTTATAGGTCATAGAACTCACGGTTCATTCTTTCTAAGACTAAAAGTGATGAATACCCTATACAATTTGAAGTCCTGAATTAGAGATATCAATTTCCATTCCTCAAAAGATAAAAGAGGCGCACATTGGGATAAGGAGCGATAAAAAGTGGTCGCAAGAAAAAAGAACAGAATTTCATTATTCATGGTTGAAGTAGTCCTTTACAAAGAAGGGGCATACAATTTTTTTTTATCCTTCAAAGTTTGCAACATATATAAGATATCCTTCATAGGAAATTGCAGTAGGAAAAAGGAATTGAATTTTTTTTAATTATACTTTTAGTTCAAATTTCAGACTTCATATTCTTCTCACTATTCCCCTTTCAATTCTTTTTAGTTATAAATTTTATTATTTGGTTGAAAATTTCACAATTTTCTTAAAAACACATCCTTTTCACACTCTCTTTTATGAATTTAAAAAAATTTAAAAGTGTACTCCTCAGAAAAATTACTTTTTGTTTAAAATTCGTATTTTTGTGTGGAAAAGTGAATTGCAATATTTTTTGATGAAAATTCAACTCTTTTATTTTTATTTTTATTTTTAAATTCACCTGTTTTAATAAAATTAACATTTTCCTTGGATAACAATGCAACTGTTTGTTTAAAAATTTAACAATCTTGTTAAAAAGTCATGCTTTTTGGCTAAAAATTCGACTATTTAGCAGAAAATTAACTTATTGTTCACAATTATTATTTGTGTGTTGGACAATGAGCTGGAATCTTGTTTGGAATAAAATTTTACTATTTTTTAAAGGTTTTTTTTTTAATTCATCTGTTTTAGAAGAAATTGTATCTTTCTCAAATAAAAATAAAAATGTTCGGTTGAAAATTCAACAGTTTTTTGGAAGTCATACTTTTTGGTTGAAAATTCTTCTGCTCTATTGAAAATTTAAATATTTCGTAGACAATTTACCTTTTTGCTTTAATTTAATATTTTGGTGCTAAAAAAAGACCTGAAATTTTATCTTCCTTAAACAAAAATGTAACTATTTAGTTGAAAATTCTACTGTTTTGTTGAAAATTTACTTTTTGTTTGAAATTTATATTTTCATGTTGAAAAATGAACTGAAATCTTTCCTGGATAAAAGTTCAACTTTAAAAAAAAAGTTTTTTTATAAAAATTTCATCCAAACTGGAATATTTTTTGGGTGAAAATTAAACTATTTTTTTTTGAAAATTTATCTTTTTGATTAAAAAATTGATCTGTTATAGTATAAATTTCATTTTTTTTATGAAAGGGCAACTTTTTGGTTAAAAATTATTATTATTTGCTTGATTATTCAAATATTTTGTTTCAAAGATTTGGTTGAATCACTTTGTTAAGAAATCATTTTTTGTTAAGATTCATATTCATAGTTGAAAATTCATCTCTTTGTGTCAAAGTTGAACTATTTTGTTGTAAATTATTTTTTTTAATTGAAATTTCAACTACTTGGTGAAAGAAAAACTCCATTTTTTTAAATTTATTGTTTTGATTAAAGGTTTATGTCTATCGTTGAAAATTTAACTGTTTAGTGGAAAAGCCTTTTTTGGTTTAAAGTTAATTTTTTTACTGAAAATGTAATTTTTCCATGTTTTAATATTGATCTTTTTTATTTGAAAATTCTCCTTTCTTGATGAAAAAATAAGTTTCTTGCTTGAAATTTCATTATTTTTGGTTAAAAATACATTAGTTTCGTGGAAAATTAATTTTTTGCTGAATTAATTTTTGTTAAATTCCAGTTTTTATGGAAAATTTGTCTTTTGGTTTAAATATTTTAAAAAATTTTAATTTTAATTTGTTGGAAATTCGTCATTTTGGTATCATGTTTTTTTATAAATTTCATATTTTTTTTAAATACTGTCTAAAATACTGTGTTATTCCGTCAATAAAAGATACTATGATAAAAGTTTATCAAATATTTATAAAAAATTAAATAATTTTACTTCGGTTTTTCACATTCCAATAATCAGTACTCTTATCCTATTTCCTACACTTTTTCTTTAGAATTGATCACTTTTGGTTTTAAAAAATTGTATTTGCTTGAAAATTTAATTATTTGATTTAAAGTTTAAATATTTTGTTCAAAAGTATTTTTTTATCAGAAATTCAACGGTTTTGTTGAAAAATCTTCTTTTTGGACTGAAGATTCTTCCTTGTCAGTTGAAAATACATCTTTCTTGGTTGAAAATTAAACTTTTTGTTCCAAATTAATTTTGCAGGTTAAAAAATAAACAATTTTATTAAAAATCCAACTTTTTTTGAAAATTCATATCTTGATGTTGAAGGTGCAACTATTTTGTTTTAAATGCAACTATTTTTTTGAAAATTAATTTTTTTATTGCTAAAAATTCAACTATTTGGTTATAAATGTTTTCTAACAGTTAAAAATTGGCCTTCAGGGTTAAAGATTCCACTATTATGCAATTAATTTAATATTAAATATTTTTAATATTTTATATAATATAAAATAATAATCTGGTTTGTTTAAGAATTCAAGTAGTTTGTTGACAATTTATCTGTTTGGTTAAATTCAACTGTTTTATATTTAAAATAAATAATAAATCTTTTTGGAAATATCAACTGATTTTATTTAAATCTTAAATCTTTTTTGTTAAAATAATAACTATAACATTTTTTCTTGAGCTTCATTTCTTTGGTGAAAAATTGAAAATTAACCTTCTTGGTTTAAAAATCATGTTCTTTGTCGAAAATTCAAGAAAGAATTTAAACTAGTCAGTTAAAAATTATTTTGTTTGTTTGTTGAAGATTAGTAATTTTAGTTAAAAATTCATATCTCCGTGGAAAATGTAATCATATTACTCTTAAGAATTTGTTTTTGTTTTAGTTGCAAATTTATTCTGGTTGAAAATTTATATAATTTTTTAAAAATTCATCTTTTTCCGAATTTTCAACTATTTGGTTAAAAACTAATGTATTTTGTGGAAATTTCGCCTTTTCTATAAAAAATTAATCTTTTTGGTTAAAAATTCATATTTTTGGTTCAAGATTGAACTATTTGGGTAACATTTCAACTATTTTGATTTAAAATTAATTCGTTGAACTATTTTCTTAAATATTTCTTTTCTAATTCAAGGTTTATTATTTAATTTAATTTTATTATTATTACATTTCAATCTTCAGGTTGGAAATATTTGGTTGAAATTTCGATTATTTTGTTAAAAAATCGTCCCTTTTGCTAGAAAATTAATCTTCTTCATGGAATATTAATGTTTTTTTTTGTAGAAAATTGAACTACTTGGTTTTATTTGAAAATTAATTTTCCAATTGAGCATTTAATTATTCCTTTGCAAATTCCATTATTTTGTTAAAATTTCGTATTTTCTGGTAAAAAAATCATTTTCTTTGTAGACTTTTTTTGTCATTTTTAAAATTCAACTGCTTAATGGTTCATCAGTTTATCTAAGAATTCTCCGTTGTTAAAACTTAATTTTTTTGATTGATGATTATTTCAGTTGAAATTTCATCTCTTTAGATGATAAATCGACTATTTTATTAAAAATTAATTTTTTCGTTTAACGATTCATTATTTTATTTGAAAATTTATCTCTGATTGAAAACTAAACTATTTTGTTAAAAATTCGTTTATTTTTTATTAAAAATTAATTTTTTCAAATTGAAAATTTAACTTTTCCATTTTTAGTTAAAAATATATCGTCTTCAGTCAAAAATTTAACTATTTTTTTCAAAATTTATGTATTTTGTTAACAAATTTCTTGGCTGAGAATTATCATCATAGTTGTGTTTTTATTTGTATATTTTAAATATACAAATAAAATATTTTGCTTAGAATTAATTTTTTTAGGATTCATTATTTTAGTGGAAAATTTATATCTGGTCTAAAATTTAACTATGTCGCTAAAAATTAGTTAATTTTTTAAATGGAAATTAATTTTTTCAAATTGAAAATTGACCTATTGCATTTTTGGTTAATCATTTATTGTTTCCAGGGAAAAACTAAACTATTTTTTTTTAATTATATATTTTGTTCAAAATTGCTCTTTCTTTATAGAAAATTATCTTCTTAGTGGTATTTTTATTATTATACAAATATATGTTTGAAAATTTAACTAGGACAGAACAGCGTTTTAGTAATCCCCGGTTAAGTGATCTCTAGAATTACTGACCCATGCAGTGTCTCAGCTCGTAGGGCGAGAAACAATTGCGACTCTCGCCTCGGTAGGGGCGCAGTACGTGAGTACTTATTCAAGTATATTGCGCAATATTATGCATTCCGATTGGAAGCTGTTCAGACAGCCCTGTCGAGTTTTTACGTTTCGATTCCCCCGATTTAGTATCAAGGCTATTTGTAGGCAAACCCCAACACTGTTACTAAATCGAGAGTTTGGTGTATTTGATTTTTGGTTAAAAATTAATCTTTCTTGGTCGAAAATCCAAGTTTTTGGTTCCAAATTTATGTACTTTTTTGACTATTCGTATTTTTTATCAGAAATTTATTTCCTCTTTTGAGAGAATTTTGTGCTGTGTAGTCTGAAATTTTCAAGGCTCTTTCATAACTTAAAAGATTTGAAGAGAAAATACTTTACAAATGTTTGAAATTATATCGAAGCTAATAAGAAGAATAATCGAGTGACAAGTCACAAGAAAAAAATAGTCGTCGACGTCAGTCCTTTGCAATTTTTTGCACAAATAAGCACTCTCATTCATTTATTGACCTTAACGATTGTTTCGATTAAAGAAACACATTCAAAAAAAGCATAACTTGTGTGTATTAATTCCAGCAACGTTGCAACTTAATTTCGCTTGAGAATTAAAATTCTTCGTAGTTTGTGGTGAATTGTGATGATTCAGTATAGACTTTTCCTTTGTTTCAGGCTGAGATACTTAAATATAACTTAGCCCCGCAAAGTTATGTAACAATAATAACAATAACAATGCCAGTAATGTAAAATCTTCAAAAATTCCAAAACCTGATAAATCTCTCCCAGTATAATTAAAGAAAAAATTATTTCGATACCACATTATGATTTGTAAACATTTTTTAAAAAATAAGAAAATTTTGTTTATAGAAAAAAACTTATTTGGAAGAAAAGTTTAAAGCTTTTTAATAATTATGAAAGTTTTGAGGAGATTTAATTGTTTTAAGATTTCTAAGAAAATTTTTAATTTTCAATTTTAAAAGTTCATGGGACAATTTTAAATGATTGTTTTGTAGTGAATTATGAGCAAAAATTCGAAAAAGATCTCAAAACATTTTTAATTATTTCCTACAACTTTTAAAAAGTTTGTAAAAGATTTTGAAGCAAAATTTTCCTATTTTTTTGCAAACATTTTTTCTGTGTTGGTTTAAAAATGTATTTTAAAATTTGAGTAAGTTTAACAGATATTCAGAAATTTTAAAACGATTCCAAAATAATTAAAACTTGTACACATTTATTAAGAATTCTGTAAGGAAAAGATGAACATTTTTTGTAGGTTCCTAAGACAAATTAAAATTATTTTTATTTCAAAAAATTATTTCTAAGAGATTGTTCAACAAAATTTTAATAGATTTCAAAAATTGTCAAAGTAAAATCTAAAAGATTTTAAAGCCAATTTTTTTAAATTTGAAGAATTAAAAAAATAATCAGGAAAAATTTGAATAATTTTTAATGATTTTTTATTTTGAAAAATGAAATTACGAGAGAGTTAAAAAAAGTTTTAAAAAAGTATCAGACGATTTCCTGACAATTCGAAAAAGAATGTAAAAGATTTAAAAGTAAAATGTTTAAATTCGGTAAGATCACAAAATTTTAAAAAGTAAAAAAAATCGAGTTAATTCAAGAAACATTTATTAGAATTGAAGAGATTTATAAAGACTTTTAAACCTTAGAAGATTTTTAGAAATTTAAATTCTTAAAGATTTCAAAAGTAAGCTTTTAGGAGCTTTAAAATAATTTCGAAAGATTTCAGAGAATAAATCAATTTTCATCAAATTCCTCGGATAATTTTGAAGATTTTAAAGGCAATTTTTTTACATTTGGAATGAGTTTCCAACAATTTGCGAAAATGAAATGTTAAAAAACTTGGAAACATTTCCAAAAATTTATCAAATATTCGTTGATTTCTGCCAAACTTCTAATAGCATTATAATGGTATTAAAAAAAAATTTAATTTTCTTAGGAATCTTATCAAAATTACATTTACATAAATTTAAAAACAAACTGATAATACTTATTTTCTTGTTCCCAATTATAATAATTTAATTTAAATTGGAAAGTGTTCAACAAATTTAAAAAAATGAAAAGTTATTTGAAATTTTTATTTTTTATTATTATTAATATTTTAATGAAAACTCCTGTAAAAAAACAAGAATTCAACGAGCAAATTTGGACCAAAACAAACCAACAGCAAATGCTTCAATTGTAATCTGAAAAAAATTGTTTAAAAACAAAAATTTCAGACAAAAATAAAAAAGAGGAAAGAAAAATGAGAAGAAAATGAAGA